>JAYMFT010074445.1:0-14479 GCA_038088735.1 Panulirus argus
GTAATTACATGAATGAATGAATAACCACACACACACACACACACACACACACACACATATATATATATATATATATATATATATATATATATATATATGGGCTTGTAAACAGAGGACAATGAATCAGCGAAATATCAAGGAATGAATCAGTTTTCTGGAGAAGGTTATGCTATGATTAATAACTAAAATCTAGATACAACTCCTGTTCAAGTGAAGTCTAGGAGGAGAAAACCTAGCGATTAGTACAACTGGCCAAGAACATACAACACTGATGAACTCATGCCTCAAACTTTATGGTGCAATGCTCTTTCAACCATACACAGAGCATGTAAAGCCTTTACGAAAACCAGCTCAGGTGTTGTGTAGGTGGAGGTCTCAGTATGTGTAAACATGGAACTAAAGTTCTAGTCAAAACATGAAATTCAGTTTCTGTTCGGGGGGAGGGGGAGGGAAGAAAGAAAGAAAGAAAAAAGTTAACCCTATAGATTCTCGAAAGTTATATGGTTAGTTAAGCTACAGGAGGAGCCACCCAGAAGCAGCTACACAGTTAAATCATGCAATGCAGATCTTCACCCCGATAAGATGGGGGTGAATGTCCAAAGGTTTTCTTATCTAACCTTATCCTTATCTAACCTTATCATTTTTGCACACAGTGTAATTGCTGAAAACGAAACCAGAAAAAAAGTGGATATTCATCCCATTTCATTATATCTTCGATTTTACAGTTCTATACTGTTGACTCAAATAATTTCTGAAATAATTACAAAAAACAAACTATGGATGCTTTACACATTTAATGTAGTAGTTTATTTCTGGGCTCTCTATATGGAATACAGTGGAACAGTGTTCTAATTTATCAAAAAATTGTTGCTTAAGAAGGCTGCTGCAGGGGATTCTCAATTTAGGTTAGAGCAAAGCTGACTAAGTTTAATTTCTGATAAGCTGTACCTATTGGGATGCCACTAACCCTAAACTGATCCACAAATATGGCAAAATAGCTCTCCTCATGTGACCTTCTCTGTAATATATATATATATATATATATATATATATATATATATATATATATATATATATATGACCCAACACTATGGAGGGAATAAGTATCATTCATGAGCCGTTTAGCCAGGTGTCCGTCACTAATACCACTTCACCCACTATGTTCTCTGTACATTACAGTTAAAAATGTGTCATTTATTGTATTTTTGTATGGCTAAATCGTGTGCCCAAAATATCAAGGGGGGCGAATTCACAGCATCGCCTGTGATTATGGATGGCTGTTGATGTGCATTCCTGTACCTGTTTACCCCTACACGAGATCAGTCATCTGTGTGTCTATACAAGTTAAAATACTGATCCAGCGATGAAGGGAAAGGACGTTTTATAAGGAATATCAACGATTTACTCCGCTAAATAAACTACAAATAACGAAAACCTACGTCACGCTACACCCTGAACTCACGTCGTGTTTAACTTACCCTTACGGCATCACAACATCATGAAGTCATTCCTCGTTTGTTACTCTTCTAAGACACAAATGACATCATTTATTCCACTCGGAACGACCGCGACAGTCGTCGGGTAACTCAAAACACACTTACCCGACAACCCCGTCGGGTGTCACACAATGTCATCCAAATACCGATGCAAAATTCAAACAAGTCATAAACCCTAATTACGTTGTTGACAGTTACATCCGTCCTTACATTCCATTGAACCAATTCTCCAAAATTGGAGTAATTTGCGGGTTAATTAACATTAAACTTTAATGCCTACACGTAAAAGAGCCGAGATGTAGGTGAAAACGTGACCCGCACACGGTACAACTCTTCACTACATGACCCGTGTCTCGCGACTAAAATATTCCGGTATTGATCACGTGTTAGTCCACTCCTCCATGTTTAACACTCGGTTACCTACTCAGAGTAATATAATGCCGATTATTAACAGACGACGGTTTCCCCCCTCGGTTTCCTGTGGGAGAGGATAATCCCAACGCCTCTTAGGCATGCTTTCCAAAGACACTAGGAGCTAACACAAGTACTTAACCGCGTTAGGAATGGACAAACCTAATCCAACGCGACCACGAGGTGAATCAACTTTGCATCCGAGGGACCTGATCAATCCTTCACCACACGCCACGTACACCAGACACAGTATCTTACGGCTGTGTTTTAGGTCATGCTAATCGGCCTTTCTCATGCACTACGTACACAGCAGTTAACGCAACTGGAGAGAAAAACGACTCGGGTGTTTTCAATGGTTTTCCTTCCCTTGTCTTTAAGGTTTCTGAACGTATGACTTAACCGGCTCTAACCATCTGTGCTAAGGCCTCGCCGACCGTCACAGCTCAAGTGCAAGCCTCGAGTTCCTGAGGGCGGAGGCAGACACTCCTTATTTTACGACGGGATGGATAAGGAGAGAGTAATTTGTGGTCGGAGGGTAAGGAAGGGGTATGGGGTTGGGGGTGGGGTGTGAATCCTTACTTGAACGTGCACAAACGGTGCAACAAAGACGTACGCTGTGTTCAAAGACACAGCCCACATACAACGTTAGCATACCTCCTAAGGCGGACTCGTGGGTGGTGTGTGCATCACTGAAAGTATAAAGGAACATTCATAATTCTGCTATACTTACAAGTAATTTTTTTTTCATGAACACAATAAAGCGTTTCACGTATGCAAATTTAACGTGAATTTCCGTATTTTACACAGTCACACGGGTCTCCATGGTATAGCGGTTAGAGTTACTGACAGTGATCCAGCTTAAGCCCGGCTGAATCCTAGAATCCTAAGTGAGGTAGTCGGCCCACAACCAACCCAGGTATTCATCCTACCTTGGGGGCTAGTCGATAAAAGATTACCTGGCCAAATTAAGCTGGTATGTGTGTTTATATACACACTGGAGTAAGGCCACGGTACATATATATATATATATATATATATATATATATATATATATATATATATATATATATATAATGTTAAAACACTAAGCAAAGTTAGGGTACACTCTCCCCGGTATCACTCAGTCTACTCAGTGCATCAAAAGGCTGTGATCTGTGATCCAATGGTATCAAGAGGCTGAACTAAGCCCTTAAAGAAAGGAGACATTACAGTCAACACAGCCGTTCCTCCATATAAGGATGAATCGTTAAAATGGGTGCTTAGCATAGGCTGTGGGTAAGTAATCACCTATCTCTACAGTTGGGGGATAATTCTAACTCGACATACGCCCAGCAAAGCCCACTCATCAAAAGATATCACACAACTTAGGCAGCAAGCATGGCTCCCTCCTTTCCATTTAAATGGCTGTGAGGCAGACGCGGTAACCAAGTCAAATGTCAAAATGAAATAACTGGCCCACAAGAAACCATACAAATTCCATCCATGAGACAAGCGACGGTCAAAGCCAACTTCACTCCGAATTTTGAAGTTTATCGAATCAAATTCTTTTAACCTTGATGCTATGTGAAAATTCATTGTGTACAATAGTACTGTAAGCAGCCCTTTGGAAATGTGCACCTAGATCAGATATTTTTCAAGTTACTTCATTAGTATGTTCAGAGGTCGCGGCTACATGTGCAGCATCAAAGATAATGCCAGTAGTTTAATTCTACATATGTTAGCAAATTATTCATTTGCATGAATAACAAAGCGCATATCAAATGGAAAAAAATGCTCAGACAGGCCCCACAACCTCGAATTATTCAACCCAAGCAGGAAACGTGGACAGAAAATTCACCGCCTTAGAATTCCATGTCGCCAGAATTTTATGGTTCCTAAGGAGTGTGAAAAGGCATTTTCCTTCTTATCCTTTTAACGAACTGTATGGAAGTTACGATTACGCATGACGGATACTTTACAGACTCGAACTGTATCATATTAGATAATGTGTCCCTTCAAACTTGCTAAAAATAAAAGTTCTCACCAAAGAACACTTTTAGCAAGTTACAAGCAATGATGAACTACAGCCTCCTGCTTTACTATCACGTCTCTATCTATATTGGTTTGGAAATATACGTTATCACACTATCAGTTCTATATTTTTCAAAGTACAAACAAGCACACGCGCTGCACGTTACGTATGGTCTTGCTGTAGAGTGGGCGAGCGTCGGCTGAGTTTGAACGCTCCCTGCCTAAACCACAGTAACGGAACGAAGTAACCACATGTCCGGTCCTTAACCCTAAACTCTCATAAAAAAAAAAACTAAAACATAATCCATAACACAAGAGGGGTTTACTTTCAACAAACGTGGCAATCTATTTCTTGACTAATTTCAAGCATAAAACGCAGAAACGTTAGGAAATACCTGACGTTTTTAGGTCCATGTTAAACTCACTTTCGGCTAAGTACCGACAATATACGAATTACTCGAGCGAAGCTGTATGTAACGCGAACGGTAACTGTTACAGCTCAGCAGCTGGGCATAGTTTCCGTATGTTCTTACACACACCCGTGACTCATGCAAATGGCTCGCCCGAATTTGAATCCTAAGCGCGGCAGTCGACCCACAGCCAACCCAGCTTTTCATTATATATATATATATATATATATATATATATATATATATATATATGGACCTTCGCGGTGTAACGGTTAACGTTCCTGACCGTGACGCATTCACGGGCTGCCCAGGATCGAATCCTGGTTGCGGCAGACGGTCCACAGTCAACCCAGCTGTTCATTCACCCGTAAGGGTTGGTCGATAAAATGGTTACGTAGCTGAAGCTAAGATATACAGTATATATAACGTTAGTGAGATGGCCTTGATTAGGTCCTCAGTTGCCCGTGCCGTCTCAGCAAACATAAAAAAATATATATATAAATGTAACACAGTTTCTATGTAACGGGGATAGACAACGAACCAATAACGTTCCCGGATGGGTTACAGTGCTCCTCAGTTGTTACGAACAGTCTTAGCTTCATCAAGGAAACATCAGAGTGCATGAGGAGACACCGATCTAAATCTGCCACTCCCGAGTGAGTCTGTTGCCCCGGGCAGCCGACAGACAATGGTTTGGCCTTGCATTCTACAGTGTCATTCGGGCAGCCGCAAGCAAGCAAAATCCGTCGCGTCAGGGGAGGAAGAGAGACGAGGAAGCCGTCACGTATGAGAAACCATACACAGTACGAACTCCGTGGTTAAGTACACACACGTAAGAGTACACACGGTACACATATAAGGCTATAGGACGGGATCACACGGGAGTATAACTCTCCCTTTACACACACACACACACACACACCACACACGCCTGTCTCTCTTTACATTTGCATATCTATGCAGTAACACTGAAGTGCTTGCTATTCACAAATACCTCGACCCAAGCAACAAAAACAGTCCGTGCCTTCTGCACAAAAGAAACATATCCACAACAAACTTACTTTTTATAAAAGTCGGAGGAGCCTTAACGGGCTCTGTGTCAGGATAAATGCCAGCCTCTTAAATAGCCCAACATACACGCGAAGAAGCCCAACTGTCGCTGAGAAATTAGGTAAACAGTGACCGAGTTCCGACCCCTCCTCCTCCTCTCCCCTCCCCTCGCTCTCCCTCACACAGTTCAGTTTTCAGTTTTACTGCATGAGAAAGTTTTATAACCTTCAAATCGCCCTTTAAGGAACAGGACTCTTGTTATCCTTACTGGAGGCGATCACTTTACACTAATCACTGCTGGAAATTTAATATAAACACTAGGCTATATAACACTGCATTTACTGAAACCATGACTACGCCAGGGTTCCCAGTCTAAGGTACATGTACCCCCAGGGGTACATTTGCACTTCTCAAGGGGTACATAAAGGGTCTGAGAATATAACCATGGTGTACACTGCTGTACAGTGTACACCATGAGTAATGAAGAACATAAGAAATATAAAACACCCTCGTTACAAATCAGTATAGAATCCTTAACATAGTTTCTTACAGATTTCATATAATAATATAAAATCAATATAATTCTATCAATTTTTGATCCTCTAATTTTTAGGGATACATGGGAACCTGTCAGAATGCCCAAGGGGCAAAAAGGTTGGGAACCCTAGGACTAGGCTATAAACCACTGCAGTTACTAAAAATCATTCTACGCTATATACCACTGCAGTTACTGAGCAGTTACTTGGAACTACTACGCTTTATATCACTGCAGTTACTGAGCAGTTACTTGGAACTATGATCAAATGAGGGCAGACGTAAACATATGGGTATGGACTGTTAGTGACACACTGGCGGCACATAGAATGAATGCTAATTCAGTGGCCCACCTGCGGTCGTTAGGCAATAAACCACTCTCCAAGGCTGCTGCTGCTGCTTGTTACAATGGCACTTTAAAGTAACCACCAGTTTACATAGCTGGATCCATAACGAGAATTCTAAACCGGCAGAACCGGTACGGTAATAGCTTACTTAGGAGAACAGTAACTTTCAAATTCATGTACATGATTCACGTCTATGTCAGTTCGCGAGCCACTCTACAGACCCCACGAGAGGTTAAATATTTATCTAAAACCCGACACCATCCTTATGACAACAGCGGCCGCCACTTAAAAACACGTGTTGCGGGTTGAGGCCTGACTGTTCACACTTACAAGGTTTGAGACGGGTAAATATTGCTCATACACCAAGGTTGAGACGTTGATAAAATCTATTCGTGCTTGAGCTCTTGAATGTAACGTCCATTCCCGACCCCAGGCTTCTCGGCTGATTATTGAACCTGATACCACAGGGATGTGGGAGGCGTCTTTCATTCCCCGACCTCTTTAGTCATCTCATAATTACTGGGAAACCGAACGCGATATTTTTTTCCCTTCGTCCAGTTTCCTTCACACTCGCCTAAAGCGTTTATATATAATCCTTCATACATGGTTTCCCTCTCCGTCGGCTCTTCATACAACTAACAAGTTTATAGAGTGGAGAATTTTTGCTGGTGTGGCAGATCTATCTGGTGTGGCAGCAGAGCGAGACTGGGTCGACTTGTGAGTGACATCAGCAGGTCTCACTGCCTTGAGCAGTTGAGACAGGGATCGCGCGAGTCGTCTGAAGAACAGACGATACACGTCAATGGGGAAGTGACACTAATTCCCACAATGAGGCTAACTCTCAGGCGTCAGCTTCAGATTCTGTTACGTTGATTTATGCGTGAGGAGGAAAGTAAATAAACTGTATTACACAATCACTCCTTTCAGAAAACCATCAGAAAATGCTTTATACAGCTGAGCTCCGGTTGCGTTTAGAAATACTCTTTTTGGTCTCCTAAATTAATTTAAATACTCGCAAACTTCTTCAGAGAAGCATCATATTCCAAATTACCTTAAATAAGAACCCTGAGTTGAGATATCTCAGTCAGTACCACGAAAAAGGGTTTTCCAGTAGCCTAAAGACGCGTACATAAAACATCAAAGTCTGAGTAAAATCTTGCTCAAACTACATCTATCTAGTTTCAACCATCAAGAGTTCACATTCCATCTCCAAGCGTCTACTATAAAATTGTACCACATTAATACGTAAATCTAGTTTTGAAAGTACGTTCCTACATGCAAGTACCTACGATAAAATTTTGCCATGGTGCTCCGTAAGGCTACCGCATAGTGCTTACCGAAGAGAGCAAAATAGCTTATGATTTAATTCTTTTATTACCAACAACCATGGCGTCTGTGGTAAGTGTATGGTAATGTAACTATTCCATTGCTCAATTCAACCGATCGGCTTGCGGTAAGCACATCTGACACTAGCTCTCATTGTTGATAAGGCCGCGCCAGCTTCCAACCAAGCGCTTAAATAGCTCACAGGACGCCTGACATACCTGAGGTTAATGGAGCAGCATATCTACGGGTGAGATAGACAGTGTGCACAGCACACACACAGCAGAGACGCCAGGATGTGAGACCGTGGTTATCGTCAAGTCATCCTTTCAAAACTCACCCTTTCTTAGTCATGTAGCCTCGACACGCCACGGCTGTGGAGTCCCACAGATGAATATTTTTTATGGAGCGACAAAACACCCAACCTTTCATAGAGCAAAGGAGAGATTGCCCATGCGAAAGTGTGCCCACCTGTTAAGCTGTTTAAGCCCGGGCAAGCCAGACTGCTATAGATCCGGTTTCTATAACTGCTCAGCGAACAACGTACTAACCCGTTGAGTTTGAACAACTGAGTGGCAGGGTGACGTACAGACAGACTGCCACTGCAAGCGTGAAATCTACATTTAGATAAGATTGTTGGGTTGATATCTGCCGTATGTACGAACAAAAGACCTTTGAATGATCAATAATAATAATAATAATAATAATAATAATAATAGAATAAATAAATAAATAAATATATATATATATATATATATATATATATATATATATATATATATATATATTTACACACTTATAATCGGCCTCTTATACTCCCAATCAACACATAAGCTCCCTAAGGGTACTTAAGATAGCGAGTGTATACCCTCTTGAAGGTAAAAACACACACCTCCTTAATCAAACATCGTTACCCAAACAAACAGCCCAAAAGCAGGCAACAGATCACAAACTCTCACGCTGGCATCTTTCCCTAACTCGAATCACGCTTGGCTAGGGAACGTCAGAAATCCATGATCAGGTCATCTAAATAAGATCCCTTCCCAAGGATCGCTTCATCAAAATATAACTTTATCATTTATCTAAGCTGGCGATGAAAAAGCCTAACGAGCCACCCTCCCCGCACACCTCACTTAGCACCAGGAACCAGACGTTACGGCATCTGGCTGGAAAGTTGAAGAACGGGTCCCATAGTAGTAGCCCTTGGGGTCGTCGGCATTCCAGGGGCGTGCTGACGTCTGGGTACTAATGTTTGGGGAGCTGGTTGCCTGAAGGACTACCACTCACATATATATTGGCACAAGGTCAGCCGGTAAGGTGTAAACGCGCTGATTTGGTTATATTTTTCTTTTTTACCAAAAAAAAAATTACTTTGTATTCCAAATGAATCGCATACTGAGTGCACAATGAGGAGAAAGTACACTAATTTTTGCTACAACACCCTGCCGGAGTTCAGACAGAAGTCTGTATAGTAATGCCATGCGAAGCGAAAACGGACGATAGAGTCGATACACACGCTTAAACACCAGCTATGCCCAGTACTATCGAGATATCTCTCTAATGTTCGTTCTGAGAGGTTATCGTGCAACAGTCGAAAACATACCATAATTTGCACATTACCCACTATCTAGAAGACAGTTGTCTATACGATGAATATCTATGGCCAGGCTGGTCATGTAATATCAAAGCGAGTAGTGAATTGTGAGGGCTATACGATTCTATATACCCACACCATGCAAATGGGAATCGGTATTTAGGGACCATATTTCACATTCAAGTACGCAAATCGTAATGTAAATAGGTCTTAATTTGCATAATATTTCAGGGAAATCACTGGAATAATATATTTTTTAAACTGACACGTGTTAGGGCTAAATTTTTGACCCCACCTACCTAATATCTACCCTCAAAATTAGGACAAAGAGAGCAAGCTAAACGCTCCCCCTATATCAGGATAAAAGACATCAGTATCACCCACAGCAAGCGAAGCATTAACAACACTGACAGACCAACGTTGAGACCTACGGCCAACCAACAGACTGCCTGGCATGCAGCAAGGGGGAGCGTTGGTGAAGGTCTCTGTCCCAGCCACTCACTCCAACAGCACACACTCACTCACCACACCCCAACAACACACACACCACCACCACCCCCATCATAAATGGAATGTCCCACTTGCCACCGCAAGAAGACACCCTTGGTAAAATAAATCAGTATCACATACACTCCAGACGTGTATATTAGTCAATGCTGTAGGATGTACTCTTATTGACATAGAGGACAACGTCCAGAAACCTCTCCTCCAAGGGTGGTTGTTCGGAAGATGAACATGTAAAGTAATACAACGCGGGATCCCTGATGGAGGTACCATGTTCTCCATGTTCTCTTTTTTTCCTATCGCGAGGGCGTGGGGTATAAAGCAGACCACTTAGTGTATTTGTTTCATGAGGCTTGTCACATTCAATATGCCTGCTAAACATAATCTCGTCGTTTACAGCTCGCAGTGATTCTCTCTCGCTGTGACAATAAACAAACGTAAACGGACGTTGGATCTACGGGCCAAGAAGGTAAACACCAGTCTTAAAAAAAGTTTATAGTTATAGACTTTAAATACAAAAGGGCGTTGTTAGAGACGAAAGTCACGTACGACAATTTGGACACGGAATGGACATGTTATTCTACTTAAGAGGGAAAATTGATTAGGCAAACCACTGAAAGCAAGTGAACTCTTCAAGTGGCCCATGTATATAGAGAGGTTAGCCTGAGCCAACCCGAGGTGCTAAGACTCCCCCAAAAACCTGGCACTTGGGAATGTGATAGCTGGTAGGTTGGGGTGTTCGCTGTCGTTAGCAGGTTTGTGGAGTCTTAAAGAGGCCAACCGTTCTGTCTTACTCATATGGCGATATTTTGTCACTGAAAGACCTTATCATCTGGTGATAGAGTACGATGACGGATTATATGAATTTGCATTAGATAAGTTACGCGTGGCAGGAAAGTAATGAAAGGGGGTCCGAACTCTGTACTGACGGTAAATCACAAACACGTACAAAAAACAAACTGGCAACCAATCCTTATATTCGCACAATGAGACCCTTGGACTTGCCTTACGCCGTTCATGGGGAATACAAGATTTCATTTAATTGTAATATAAGGAAAATCTAGCTCACTTATGCACCAACCCAACCCGGAGGCACCACCGTCTGCAAATCGGTGAGCCGTAAAACTTAAAAAGCCGGCCCACCTCCTTCCCCAATGTCCATATTGAAGTAAAAGGAAGCAAAGTTCTTAACCACTCTAATTTAGCACTGAATTTGTATCGCCGTACACTGTGGGTTAAGGTCCTAGGAGCTATTATCATAACTTCTTGAAACGGATCTCGTTTTTGTAAATATGCCCATTAATAAGCCGAGAAACTGGCAACTGGAAATCCTCAACGTGTGTGTAACTAACTCTCATATCTAGGGACGACGCTACTGGCTGGCTGGCTTGGCTACCACTCACGTAGTATGTCGGTCTCTTAAGACGACCGCGGCCATGACACTGGTAGGAAAGTTTTAAGCGGTGTTGCCGGTTCGGTTATCGAGAGCAGCCCCCTAGGGTTATTATGCTGCCGGCCTGAATGACAAGTGTTCGAAGAGTTGCTCCAAACCACCTTACACCCTACGTGTCGGGGGTAGGGTCGGTCGCCTTTACCTCCTGTCTCGCCGAGGATAATCTACCCGAAATAGTCATAGTATTACGGTGTATTACTGCCCATAAGCATGATAAACTAGCTGAATATTTTCGCACCTCTCCCTTTTCTCAAAATGTATCACAAAAGTCAGTGTTTTAAGTTGAGAGAGAGAGAGAGGGAAGGGATGAATTTTTTAACTCTCCATACTCCTAGTTTTCTTTCCTTTGCCCCCAGAGAGAGAGAGAGAGAGGAGTGGAGTGGCAGTTCTCCTGTCTTCTCAGTTTCCACGGCCTTCCTTTGTTTTACCCAAGGTGTTCCTGGAAAGAGACTAGTCACTGACGGGTTAAGCAAATACGTCAAACCGACTGTTATAACACTCAGTCTATATAGAGAGAAGTGGCAGAGTGGTGGAACGTGATGTTGATCAGGTTTCTTTATTCTCTGCCAATAAATAAGTCGATAGTGGGATGCTACTGTATATCAATGATACGTTGATGGAAAAGAACACGAATAAACTAACGCTGGTGAAACATGTTTAGGAATTAACAGAATCTAAGAAAAACTTTACATAACCTCCCCCATAATCCAACACGTACCAATACTATTTGAAAAATGTGGTTTACATCCACACTGTGGATGCAAACCAGTTCCACCAAACGAACCAGTTCCGGCCAACATTCTTCATCATATGGCGGGAAGCAGCAGACGCCGGTGGTGTTTGTATATTTCGACTACAACACTGAAACATCAACGTAAACGTCGTCGGGTCTTAAGAATTTTTTTTTTCCGTTTTGGTTTTGTAATTCCTTGAAGCGTTTTACCTACTTTACGTTCATTGTCCATATCACAGTCTACCACTCTTAATCTATTCTCTGTGCACAACAATAATACCATTGTACAACACGATCACCTAAATTCCTAGGCTTTTTTTTTTGGATGCAATTACACAGACCTTCATCCACAGAGAAAGGAGAGTTTTACAGCTTAAAATCACCAATAAAACTTTTTTAATCAAACAAATATCTAAGGCAGGATTTGCCGATCCCGTCCTTGGCCAATGTTACGAACAAACAAAATACGCTGTGCGAACGGTTCCCACATATAATTCTCTAAATTTTTTGCATTCGCAAGTTTAAAAGAATCTTCCTAAACAAAGTTTCACATCCTGAGCAACAGAACCTACACAAAAATATGCAAGTTAGAATAGCAAAGCCATATTTTAATGCAAGCGGTGATATTAAAATTCAACAAAAAAATATAAGTATCTAATGAAAATATTTCATGTGTTTTTGATATATATAAATATCTCGATTAATCGCAAATCACTTCTCAGATTTATTGCCCTGTGCGCCCACTTCCCAACATAAAAGAACGTACCAAAGTACTTACAGAGGGCAAAAATTAGGTTCTCACAATGTTTACACACCTTACACAGTGGTATCCCTTGACGCGTCATAAAAAGCCGCACAAGTTAAATCACATGCGGCGGGGAGCGAACGCCACCTCAAACTGGCAGTACCACACCTTGGAACTGGCGGCACTAGGAAGAAGTGAGGTGTGGGGAGACCCTGGGGTAGTTGAGGTGGGGTGGGGAGACAGGAGAACATCTCAGGCCTATGTAGAACCACCGAGACACAATTAATTTCGTTGGTGCTTATCAGGTAAAGCGAGTCGTTCATGTGTCTAATCTACGAATTCTAATTAGATGTAATCTCTGATATTCCAAGATATATATATTCAATTATATTCCTTCGACAGTGTATGGTAAGATAACTTTACAGTCTCGCATTATAAAGGTACGTCTTCCAAATCTGAGAGAGAGAGAGAGAGAGAGAGAGAGAAATGCCTAACTTTATTTAAAAACTAGCTCAACAGCTGGCAGGCTGTTTCGTCTGAAATATGCAAGTCTTGGCACTACTACAGCTTGGCAAGCGGACTCATTTTTTGCCTGAAAATGTACACACTTGATGCGGAAGGATTTAATTAGACCTGGTATTGTTCTGTGCATTTTACTCGACATTAGTTGTTAAAAAGAAATGAAAAACGCAGTCAGTATATTTTTCTTCAGAGCGTAACATAACCCAACCTAGCCTAAACCGAACATTTGTGGAGGAAAATACTACATTAGAACAGAACACGTTTCTGATGCCTTCTTAATTCACGTTAGAAAGAATGGCCACTGAGTTGAGTAGATCAATGTTCCTTCACTTGTAACAGGACTTTTCATCTTCTATACATGTTGACTGCACAGTGCTTGTCTTGTTTTTCCCCTGATGATGTAACACAAGAAAGCATTCATGATTTTTCGCTTCATTTTTCCTCAGCGTTAGCAGAATGTACATAGAAGACAGTTTGCCTGATTTTGATATCAAGTAAGTCTTCACATCTAGAAACACAGAATCAGAATGATTTTTTTCTTCTAAAGCTGAGACGGCATGGGCAACTGAACATCCAAATCAAGGCCATCTCATCCCACTGAACACCTATGTCTGTAAAGGAAAAAATAAATCTTTGGATTAATGCCAAGTTTGGCACAAGAACTGATTTCATACCTATAAATGAAACAGGAGACAAAAATACATAGATACTTTATCACCCAATGTTGGACTGATATAGTTTACTTCTGCAGAGGAAGTGAAAGGAAGCGGCGGGCAGAGAGCTCCAAGCCTGTGTTGTGAACAGTAGTATACTATTACAAACAAGTTAATCGGATCGTGTCTTCCTCTGGTGTTTTATAGCAACACCCGCTTGATGCATTATGGCATAGCTACCCGCATGCAAACCTAGCATTTCCGGTGTTTGGACCGGAACCATCCAACAGCCATCCTTGCTAAGATTAATTAGATGTTTGCAGCGCAAGATGGCTGGGTTTCTACCTTTCAGTCAGCAGTATCATATCTGGTTTTTATATGGATGGTTCAGTTCGTTCGTGCAGACAGACGGAGCGGTTCATAAATTCAAGCCATATCAAAGCTATGCATCCCCAACTGAATATACCCTGACAATTACTAAGTCCCTGAGGATTGAGAAAGAGTATTACCCATGTTTCTCCTGCATGTCGCAGGCGACTAACAGGGGCGGGAGCTCGGTGGCTGGAAATCTTTCCTTCCTCTGTTACTTTCCAAAAGAACGAGGATCTTTTATCCTCTTAGGCTCAATCATGTTATGGACGCTGCCTCTTCATTTGGGAAATAACGAATATGAAAGTATATATATATATATATA
>JAYMFT010074456.1:0-14479 GCA_038088735.1 Panulirus argus
TTCTTCTGTTTCCCTTTTTAGAAATTGAAAATACAAGAAGGGGAGGGTTTCCAGCCCCCGCTCCCGCCCCTTTTAGTTGCCTTCTACGACACGCAAGGAATACGGGGGAAATATTCTTACACCCCTATCCCCTATCCTTTAATTTATATAATAATAATATATTATATGTATTCATCTCTACATCTAGAGAAGCAAGAATTCTTCCCAAATATTCTCATTGTCTTGCAAGGTGACTAAGAAGGACAGAAATGGGGGCTGCAAACCATCCCCTTCTTGTATTTCAATTTCTAAAAGATGGAGCAAAAGAAGGATCCAAGCAAGGAGTGCTTATCTTTCTCAAAGGCTCAGGCTAGGGTGTCTGAATGTGTGTGGATGTAACCAAGATAACAAAGAAAAGAAGGGTAGTATGTTTGAGAAAAGGAATCTGGATGTTCTAACTCTGAGTGTAACAAAATCCAAGGGTATGGGAAAGAGTGGTTTGGGAATGTCTTAAAAGGTAAATTCAGAAGTTAGTGAGAGGGTGAAAGCTAAGGAAGGGCTAGTTCTACTACTAAAGCAGTTGTGGGAATATGCAAAAGACTGTAAGGAAGAGATTTCACCTGATGTGGGTAAAAATGAAAGTGATCTAAGAGAAATGAGTCATTATCAGTGCTTAAGCACCTGACTACAAGAAGAATGATGAAAAGAGGCAAGTGTTTTTAGAGCAGCTGAGTGAGCGTGTTAATTTTGATGCAAGAGACTGGGTATCATCGATAGGTAAATCAAATGTGAAAGTGAGTACAGTGGCAGCTGAGGTTATAACTGGGGGAATAAGGTATTTAGCAAGATGAAGAGAAATGGTGAACAGCTTGTGGAACTATTAATCTATTCATTATACTGGATTGCAGTTTCCTGCATTAGCGAGGTAGCTTGTGGAAATGTGTACTGAAAAAGGACTGGTGAGTGACTGGGAATACCTGGTTTAAAAGGATGGACATACATCAAAATATGTGGTTGGGCAGAACAGATGGTCAGCAGGCATTAGTGGATTATATAATATTTGATGGGCATGCATCAGATGGATGTGAATGTGTTAAATGGGGCAATTGGTGGGATTTCCGATCATTACCTAGTGGAGGCATGGGTAAAGATTTGTAGATTCTTTGGAAAAGAGGAAAAGATGTGGGTGAGAAGAGGGCGAGTAAGTGAGCCTGGAAACCAGTATTGTGGGAAGAGATGCTATGAGAGATTGAATGCACAATGGCAAAAGGTAAGAGTAAACGAAGTTAGGGGAGTAGGAGAGGAATGGCTGTATTTATGGAAGCAGCATGCATAAGTGAGAAAAGTATGGGAGATGGGCAGGTGAGAAAGGGTAGCAAGTGGTGAGATGATGAATTAACATTTATGTGAAAGTCAAAAGAGGGTTGCAAGGGCACCACTTGCAGGGAAGGAGTGCAAGGGATTGAAAGAAAGTGGCAAGAGGTCAAAAGGAAGGAGAAGAGGTTGAAAAAGGAGGCAAATATGAGTTGAGGTGAGCAAGTAAAAGCAAACTTGAGGAGAAATGAAAAGATATTTTCAGAGGAGGTTAATAGTTTGAAAAATACAAAAGAACAAATGGAAACATCAGTAAAGGGGGCATATGGGGAAGTGGTAACAGGCAGTGATGAGATGAAGAGGAGATGGAGCGAGTTTTTTCAAGGAATTGTTCAATGTGTTTGATGAGAGGTTGATTAATGTAGGGTGCTTGGGTTAGTGAGGTGTGCAAAGTGAGAGACTTAAGGCAAGTGGTTTGATGAAGAGAGAAGAGGTGGTGAAAGCCCTGCTTAAGGTGAAATGTGGCAAGGTGGCTGGATGGGACTGCAGTTGTATTACTTAGAGAAAGGTGTCACTGTTTTGATGCTTGGTTAGTTAGGATTTTCAGTGTAAGTATGGATAACAGTGAGATGGCTGAGGATTGACTGAATGCATACATGGTGCCAATGTAATGGAGCAAGGGGAACAACAGTGAGTGTTCAAATTATAGATGTATTAGTTTTATGAGTGCATCTGTTAAACTGTATGGATGACTGGTGATTGAGGGGGTGGTGGCATGCAGAGAGCACACAGACTGGGGAGGAATGCTGTGGTTTCAGGAGAGGTATAGGGTGTGTAGATCAGATGTTTGCTTTGAGGTGTGTGTGTGTGAGAAATATAAAGAGAAGCAGGATTTATATGTGGCATTTATGGATTGACAAAGTTGATATGAGATGGTTTAAGGATACTGTTACAAATATATGGTGTGGGATCAAATATATAAAAAGCAGTGAGGAGTTTTTATCTGGGAAGTAGAGAGGAAGGTGATTGGTTCTAGGTGAAGGTGGGTCTATAACTGCGGGTGTGTGATGTCACCATGGCTGTTTAACTTGTTTATGGATAGGGTGGTGTGGGAAGTAAATGCAAAGGTCTTGGAGAGAGGAGCAGGTAGGCAGTCTGCAGGGGGTAAGGGAGGCCTGGGAAGTGAGTCATTTATTGCTTGCTGAAGACACAGTACAGCAGAAGTTCGTGACTGAGTTTGGGAGAGTGTGTGCAAGGAGAAATTTGAGGGTAAACATGAATAAAAGCAAGGTTATTAGGCTTAGCAGTGCAAAGAGATGGATCAGCTAGGATGAGTTTGAATAGAGAAAACTTAGATGTGAAGTGTTTTAAATACTTGGGAGTGAATGCTGCAGCAAATGGAACCATGGAAGTGGAGGTGAGGCAAGGTGGGTGAAAGGGTGAAGGTTCTGAAAGAACTGAGGAATGTGTGGAAAGAGAGGTCACTATCTGGGAGGGCAAAAAATGGGTATGTTTAAAGGTACAGTTCCAATGATGTTGTCTGGATGTAAAGAATGGGCTGTAGATGAGAATGTACAGAGGAGGATGAATGTGTTGGAAATGATTTATATGAGGACAATACATAGTGTGAGGATGGTTTATCAAGTAAATAATGATAAGGTAAGACAGAGATATGGTAATAAGAAGATTATGAATGAAAAAGCTGAAGACAGGGTGCTGAAACAATTTGTACATATGAAAAGAATGAGTGAGGAGAGTTTGACAAAGAGAATATAAGTGTCAAAAGTGGAGAGGGCAAGGAGAGACAGTAGACCTAACTGGAAATGGAACGATGGAGAGAAAAAGACTATGAGTGATCACGGCCTGAACATGCAGGCACAGTATGTGTGAATTGGAGCCAGTTGGTACACAAGAGGTTATGTACTATCAACAGATTGAACAAAGGCATATGAAACAGCTGGGGAAAGCCTGGAAAGGTCTGTCTGGCTTGGTTGTGGATAGGAAGACAGTTAGTGAATGTATGTAAATGAATGATGCCTTTTCTTTGTGCACTCCTGGTGCTACCACGTAAACATGGGAAATGGTGAAAAAGTAAGAAAGAAGGAGGAAAGAAAGTAATTATCTGCAAGTCCTGTGAAACTGATCAAAGTATTCTAAAATACGTCACACTTTTAAGAAACTATGAAAGGATAGATTAAGAGTATGGTGAACAGAAGCCAATGAAAGGCAAAAGACTGGAGTAGATGCCTGATCTGCACATAGCCTTAGAGAATTATGAACTGCCAGGGGGGTTCAGACCATGGCAGCAAGTGCGTTCAAGATATCATAACTATGGCAGTCTCAGACTGGCAAAAAGAAGGCATGAAACAAGAAAATGGTTCTACCAAATATGGGAAAAGTTACCGTTTTCCTACCAGTATGATGGGGAGGGCTAAGAATTCCTAAACATCAAATATCTTAAAAGAATATCTTAGGCTTGTGGAACAGACTGACAGAGCAGAAAAATCAGGTACAGTTTCAGTTACTGTAACATTTCTTCTCTTTTATGTAAAATTGACACCATACTTACTTCTCTTGTAAATGAAACAATTTTGCCCAGTCCTCACCTTTTCCTCTAATTCTAAATAGAACAACTCCACTATCCTTCAACTACTGGCACACTTCATACGAATCATGTGTACCTTCCTATAATTATCTTTTAATACAGTTGAAAAAAGCAATTCTCTATTTGGATACAAGCAAGGCTTATGGAATGAAAGCATCTTAACTTGTGTTTTGAAGAGTATGCCCTAAAACATGTACTTCTTGTTCACCAGTTTCACTGTTATATAAAAATTACATATTTTTCTTCATCATTGAAACATGCACAGGTGCAGCCCATCCAAAAGAGGGTGGCAAGTCTACTCCTTCTAACTTTAGTTCTGCTTTGACATCTACTGGGTTCTAAGGCCTTCAATCTCTCCTCACAACTCATTTCCTTATGTAGTCTAGGTGTCTCACTGTTCTTGATCAACAGAAACGTTGTCACTATTAAAAATCCATGGGAAATATCCAGCCCTATGCTTCTAAATATCTGGTCATCATTTTGGGAAATACTATATGACAACCTCTGATATTCCAAAAGCTCTTTATGGGATCAAGAATTGAGGTCTGATCTCTACTCTCCCATGTTTCAGCCTTCTCTCTGATAGACTCATTTATGTAACTGTTGCTGGATCAACCTCTCCTTTTTCATATCAACAGTGGTGTTCCTAGGTTCTGTCCTTCATTCTTACTTCAAGATATAACCCTACTCACTTAAAAAAAAATGATGACTGTTCACTTCCATTCTTTTCAGATCTGTTTCATCTTCACTTGCCTAAATTATGTCCCTTCTTGTTTTAGCTTCTTTGGTAGATTTGAATTTGGATCAGACTTCCCAGCATATTAAACATAACCAAGCTAAGTTTAATAATTCTGACACCCAATTTCATTATGTTTTTCTGTCTTAAATCCCTCATAATTTTCCCATTTCCTGCATTGGCTTTACAGTTTCATCACAATCGTATCACCATACCATCAAGACAACCTTGCAAACCCCACATTACACAACTAACAATGCCTTTATAAAACTGCAGCTCTTGCTTGAATGCCAAAGATTCTTTTCTTCTGAGCATTTATTCTTGTTATACAAGGGTACTGCTGTCACATCTTAGGTGGCTCTAGCTCCAGAAGTTTATCTGAAAATTTTGAATCTATATCAATCTATCTCATCAACTCTCCTAATGTGAAAGCAAATTTCTATCCACTTTCCCTATATCATGTTGCTGATTTTTTTTTCTTTATAGATGTCACTTTGTTTTAGGCTCCAGAGAGCTGATAGCTTATATGCCTATACCTTCAGCTAGCTCATGAATAGCTCAGCAAGCCAATGCATCATCAAATTGCTGTTTGACAGCTGGCAAATCAAGGGTAGGTCATTGTGGGTCTGTTTCCACTCTGCTGTCACCAAGCTAAGTTTTAAAACATCTTTCCTTCTCATGTCTCTCTGACTGACTATAACCAGTCCCTTTTTGTGTTACCTACATAGCATGACAGTCACTTAGGGACTGCTTTATCCACTGTCACTGCCATCTCCCATCTGCCCATCATCCATTCATTTATTGTCCATCCATCCACCCATTACCCATCATTGCAACACTTCAATCTTCACCTGAACCCTGGTCATAACTTAAAAATTCTACATGATACAAGATATTTTGTGTTCAAGTGACAAGCCTTCCATAGGTGCATATAACCATTTTCTTAATGAAGAAAAATACCATGACCTCCCTCTTTCTAATGACACTTGTACCATATAGTGGGCTTGTCACTAATACTCTCAAAAACATTCTGTTTTGGATGGGTTAATGAACAATGCATCTGAGGAAGAAAATGCAGAATCTAGTAATGTACTAATGACAAGCCTGCCTGTGACTGTAGTCAATACGAGTTTAATTTGGTTACTTGAGTGGCTGAACCAATTAGTTTACAGCTTGGAAACCCCTGTGGATTACTTATTTCATCTCTATTTAGCATTATTCTAAGAAAAGTATTACTTTTTCCTGTAAAAAAAATAAATAAATAATAAATAATGGTTTACTGGATCTAGGAAGCCAATTGACTGAAAATGCACAGTTGAGGTATAACAGATATCAAAACTTGGAGGTCATGATAGCTATTAGTTAACGAATCAAGGAAGAGCTTAAGACTAGGGTGAACTGAGGATTTTCACACTTTGGATAAGCAAATAAGCAGATGTCTAAATAGACAGGGTGTTTACAAAGTAAATAGTATGGCTTATACATTATGAACTTGACTGAACATTAAGTGATGAATAGTTACAGTAATACAGTAGTTAACATACCACATTGCCTAACTAAGAGAAAACCAAGCCGTTCACTTGCATAGACTGTTTATGAAATTCACAATTATAGGTATAGGGCTGTTCTTATATCTGTCTGTGAGAACTCTGATTGGAACAAGTCAATTGTGACAAATGGCAGTCCATGTTGGAGGGGCATAGTGGACGAGGGGTGTCAGCAGTTTATTGCCAAACTGATGTGTGAGCTGTCAGTATAAGTTGGATAGGGTAGACTGGTTCAATGAGATGAAAGTCTCTTGGTAGGTGGTGTTAGAAGAGCCCAGAATAACTCTGCATGCCCTTTCTGCACTCTTTCTGGTTGGTCTTTTTGTGTAGCTGTTAGTAAAGAGGACCAAGCTGGGGAGGAGTATGTGAGCTTAGGTGGAATGAAGATAGTATAGACATTCCTAAGCTCAATTAGTGGGACACCTAGTGATTTCTGTTGATGGAGAGGATACATACAGTATGAGGAAGATCTGATGACAGTGCTGACATGACTTCCAATCTAAACCGTAATCTACTGTGACACCAAGAATTTTGAAGTCTCTCACTACCTGGAGGATGTTGTCTGCAACTGGGCTGATGTGCATCACACTCATGGTGTGGCTGACAGTGACATCATTGGCCATAGTCCACTCTTGAATGTTCTTGATGATGTGCTAAAGGGAACTGAATTCAGGAGAGTTATTCTTGATAGTGATGCCAAAGGTGGAGTCATCTACATACTTCCAGTGATGGTTTGTGACCTTCAAGGTGTCACTGACAAGGATGAGAAAGCAAAGCGACCCCATCTTGGTGCCCCATGGTACACTGCATGTTAAGGGCAGTGATCCGATGTAGCTCCTCCGAAGCAAATGGTTTGGTGCAGCCAAGTGAGGAAGTCTGCCAGCCACGAGATGAGACATCCCCATAGTCCTATGTCGATGGCTTTTTTATGATGATGTTATGTTTTACTAAGTCAAAAGCATTAGTGAAGTCTATGAAGATGAGAGCCATCAAGGTCTTTCGTTTCTCCAAGCTGCAGTATATGAAGCTTAGGAGGTTGACAAGGCAATGAGTGGTGGAGGAAGACTTCATGTTTCCAAGCTGCTTTGGAGAAGCACAGTCTGGTGTGTCAGGCTACTCATGGTAGAAATCCAGGGGCAGAGGAAAGTGAAAGAGTGAAGACTGAAGAACAGTATGTACATGGAGGTTTATAATCATTTATCATTGCATGATATTATGCAGTTATCTTGTATTATAATCTCTTCTTTAGGATTTCTGTAATACAGGAAAACATCTTTGTAAAATCTAACCAAATACATCAAAATCAACCCATTCATATGTCATGGCTATACTTTTGGGATTTCAAACTTTGGCATTAATTTTCTCAAAACTCAGTTTTGCTGCAATGCATATTTTATAGATGGAACTGAAACTGAGTTTTTGATGCACTCATCAGTAGTACTCCTAATGCCTCTTACACTCATCAAACTTTGTAGTTATTTCCCAGCATCTAAAATACCGAACAGCATAAAACCATAACTCCAGTTTAGATTCTACACTAGTTATGCTACTCAACAAGGCTAAATCTGTAACTTAACCTACCTCATAACTTGACGAAAATTCAACGTTTAGCAATGAAAATTTATCAAGCTGTTTCCCAGCTAAGATATCTAAAGAAGCCAATGGCAATAGACCCATATCTCCAATCTAACTTTCATGCCACTTATAAAAAGGTCTACCTGAATTTAACCTGGCTCATAACCTCAAGAAAATTCAACATTTAGCTATGAAGCTTTACATACTAGCATAAGTAGCATAAGACTTAAACCTCTAGTTTGATTTTAATGCCATTTAACTTGGAACCTATTTTGACTTTTGGCATTCTTATAAAGGTTTAACATGGAACTTAACCTGGTTCATACCTTTGAGGATATTTCATCTTTGGTCATGTGATTTTAAACAGTTGTTTCCCAGCAACTAAAGAATTGAATGGCATAAAATCCATAACTCCTGCATGAATCTTATGCCACTTATAGTAAGTTTAACTTGAAATTCAAACCAGCTTATGTCTTATCTTAATCAATGGCCATTGTTTGACAGTAATATTTCTGATATTTTTTAAAAAATACCACTATTCATTCCTATTTTACTCCCAGTAACTATTTCACACTATAAAGAGATGTTTATCAATGGATGAAAAGCATTAGAGTCTTGTAAAAGCCCAGGTTGCCTCACAGTAGTACACCATTTCACTCCTGTGTGGAAAGCATCCTGGAAGCTGTAGGAACCCCATAAAAGGGATCCTGCAGCTGAATAATAATAACAATAATAATAATAATAATAATAATAATAATAATAATAATAATAATAACAAAAATAACAATAATAATTATAATAATAATAATAATAATATTTTTTCATACATATTCGCCATTTCCCATGTTAGTGGGGTAGCATTAAGAACAAGGACTGAGCCTTAAAGGGAAAAATCCTCATTTGGCCCCCTTCTCTGTTCCTTCTTTTGGAAAAGTAAAAACAGGAGGGGAGGGTTGCCAGCCCCATGCTCCCTTCCCTTTTAGGCACCTTTTACAACATGCAGGGAATACATGGGAAGTATTCTTTCTCCCCTATCCCCAGGGATAATAATAATAATACTATAAATTATCTGCACTGCAAGCAAGGTAAGTGTTCCTAGGAACACTTCTAGTTACAAGTCAAGTTTTCCACTTAAAAACTTTGAGACAATCTTTAATCTATCCAATATTTTACCTTCTTTCTTTAGAAATGCTTCATGAACACCTTAAAAAAATCGGAAACTTACATGGAGAAAAATATGCATATTCTCTGTACTTCTGAATAAGAATGTGTATGGGATGGCCTTCTGTAATGAAAGATAAAACATAATTTCCTGGAGATGAGCAGCTTTCTCTTAGAAGAAATGTTCCCTCCAATCCTCCTTCTGCAAAGAAAAAATATCAGTAAATAACAGAAAACTGAAAAAATAAAATATTTGTCAATCAATCAATTAAAATGAAAAGTAAAAAATAATCTGATTAAATAGATGCCTGACTATGTGTAGCAAGAAGATCTATCTACTACCATATTATCATTTTCATATGGAGTGGGTTAAGTGCATATAGCCAATAAGATCATCTACAAATATTCTCAACTACAGTTCAGTATGATCAGAAGAACCAGGGCTTCAGTTAATCAACATCACTTTTTTACAACTGGCCTTCAAAACTATTTCGATTCCTCAAGTGTGACAAATATCAACATTCACATTATCACTCTTCCTAAATCGGCAAAGATTAACTGCAAAAGGTTTATATCACAAGCAACAAAGAGAGACACCAACACGATGGGTTTGTTTTTAGGTACAGAAGTGTGGATTATACTTTTACCACAAAAATTATATTTACTATTACGGTTGAAGCAAACACAACTGATCGCCATACTTCCACGTGCTGTTGAAGGTGACTAAAGGGGATAGCTTGATTCCAAACACACTAAATTCGCTGTTAAATCTTATAATGATGCGCCTGGATTTGAACATGAGAAGTGTAAAACATGGAAGCACCTGCAAGTCTTGGAGTCAGATGTAAGTTCAACATGAGGGTTACAAGATGACAGTAAAAGAATGGAAATGAAGACTTACTCAGAAAGGACACAAAGAATTGCTACACACAGAAGAGACATAAATAACCCTGAGTAAAGCTTTTCCTTGGGATGGAGTAAATCAAAATTTCTCAGGGATGGTACCAATAAGCAGCTGAATTAGAGTTACTGATTAAACATGCAACAAGTAGTATCAATATTTGGATGAACTATCAACAATGCTCTCAGCATCAAAACATTTTCATGTAAACAAACTGATGACAAGTACAATGTCATGGCCTTTGAAAAAAATCCATTCATTCACCAATCAATAATAGTTTAACTTATGTGTGAGATGTTTCTCATTCTCTTTGTGAGTAGTGTGTGCATGTGGTGGCTTGGAGGATATCCACTGTCCTCTGTACAGCATGACAAATATACTGTCATAACCATCAAAAATTCACAAAAATTCAGTTTATTCATCAGTTGTGTTTACTGTAAATATCATAGAATAATCCTAAACATACATCTCTAGTTGTCATGTATGATACACTGAAACCACAGCCCCCTATCTACAATCAGGCCCTACAGATCTCTTCATGGTTTCCCACATCCTCTTCATATGGCCTGGTGCAGCCCACTAGCTGCGTATCACCCCCTGTAAACCAAATAGTTCTAATTCTCTCTGTCCTTTGCACTCCTCACACTCTCCTGCATGTTCAGGCCCTGAGCCTTCACGGCATCCTTCCATCTCCTCATTGGTTTCCCCTTTTTCCATGTTCCATGTATACCCTTTTAGTTGTTCTTTCCTTGCTCATCTTCTCCATATGTCCAAACCATTTCAGCACAACCTCTTGTACATATTCCTCTTACTATCAAACCTCTCCATTGACCATCATAACCATTTGGACTATTTACCAATTCCTCCATGATATCATGTTTAATTTCTTCATTTCATGGCTTATCTAACTTTAAAAAGACATAAATATCATTGACAGCCTTACCTCGTAATAAAATTTCATTGGCTTCTTCACTTGTAATTTTTCCAAAAAAGCACCTATCTTCATCCACTTCAGAACGAGAGGTAGATGAAGCCATTCTGAAAAATTTAATAAAATATACTATCATTTGTTGGTAACAGATATAATCACATGCACTAAGAAGCATATTCCCATAGAAGGTAGACTGATTAAGCCTACATCTGACATACAGTTAGAACTATACTGTCAAAATGTCTCTTTTTTTTTCATAATTCATTACTTGTTTTCAAATACCATTACCTTCATCTACAATATTAAAGAACTTTACCTTACTTTCACCTAAATATACGTTACAATGGTTTACAGTGCTCTTCTACTGCAACAGTTTTGTTTCCAACCAAGCTTCCATGTTTTTCTATGTCTATCAGGCTTTAGAAGACTATGGCTCAGAGGCCTACTCAGGCATTACATCCTGGCTTATATACCAAAATTTGTATGTACTTGTCCAAATTCTTTATAAACTTCTCATTCAACAGTCCACTGAGTTTATAATGGCAGTAGCAATGTATTACACAATTAAGGGCTGAAAATGTTTACTATGTTTTCTCCAATAGTCCTTATTGCATCTTCTGATTTTCAGTGATGTTCTTTAATCTTTTAAGTGTGTTATAAAATTTCAAGAGCATTTTTTAACAGTGGAATTTCCCTAATGAAAAATGAAATAACTATTCTTTTCATCATAAGAAGACCATGAAGTTTCCATATCTGGCATTGGAATTCTTTAAATATACAATCATATTGTGAAAAATAAGTTTTTATGAAAATATTGTGAAATGTGATATTCCTCTAAACTGCATACTGATCACTCAAAACCAATCTAAAAGTATGAATGATGTAAAAAAGAATTGCAGAATATAAGGTTTACATATCTGGCATTTGAATTCCTTGAATATCCAGACATATTGTGAAAAATAAGGCTTTTAAAAAAAATCAGTAAAGTGTGTAATGTTCACCCAAGTGTTTTACTGAGGGGCCAAAACTAATCTAGAAGGACAAATAAAGTATAAAAATCCTAAACTGTAGAATTCAAAATTTCAAGAAAAGCTTCTTACTCAAATTTAGATGAATAATAACCTAAAATATAGAAAGTTATTTCCAATAAAATGCACTGTATTTGCCCACACATTTACTGAGGGGCTAAAACTAGTCAAGAAGGATGAATAATGTATTATGGATCATAACTCAATTAGTCATTCAACACATAATCATAAATCATATCAACAGTTAGGTAAAAATTCACTTTCCTGCTAAAAAAATCTTTGGAAATTAGTATAAAATGTAAATACAGTGACATACTATATCCATAAACTTTCATTTAAACTTTCATTTATCGATGAGCAAAAAGCATCGCAAACTTATTCCTAATAAGTGCTTTTATATCTGCTAGTCAAAAATCCTTCCAATTCTTGAACCTAGCCCTGGGTGATAAAGGCCCCAATCTATCTAATCTAAAGTTAACATATCAATTAGCTCCCCTTGCAAAATTTAATGTAAAGCTTCAAGAAAGTTTCTGAACAGAATCATATGGTGTAAGATTTAGTAGTCCAAGCACAGCTTACTGTCCTTGGAGATCCATAACTTTTTCTAGTTGTTTTGAATGAGATGTGTTATATTTTTCCCTCTGGAACACAATGGCACTGAAAATTTACCAGCAATGATAGTGCATGAGGCCATGGAAGCAAAGCCATCTTTTGACTTTGGCCTGCTGGGATCATCTTTGTCACTGTTTTCTGAGATAAGCATTGGGCATTCCCACAACTCAGCTTGAAATTTTCAATCAGAAGTAAGTGTCTTCTTCCTCATCATACTCATAATGACCAGTAAAAAATAAAAAAAATAAAAGGATGCACCAAAATCTCATGGGACACACATGCAAAGACTTGCTGCTCAGCTGACATGACTATCTGCAGTCTATTTTTGTCAAAACAAGATAAATAATGTACATATAGTCATAAGGCTTTCACCACCTCTTTTTTCTTCACTAAACCACTCTCCCTGACTCTCTCACTTCGCACACCACCCCAACCAAGAAACCCTACATCTGCAACTCCTTCATCACACACATTCAACAATCCTTCAAAATACTCACTCCATCACTACCTGTTATCACTTCCCCCCTTGCCCCCTTCAACGATGTTCCCATTTGTTCTCTTGTTTTTTGCACATTATTTACATCCTTCTAAAACATCTTTTTATTCACCCTAAAGCTTAATGATGCTCATCTCATCCCTCTTTTTCAACCTTTGCACCTTATTCTTGACCTCCTAGCACTTTCTGATATACATCTCCCAGTCATTTGCACTCCTTCCTTCTAAGTATCATCCAAACGCCTCTCTTTCTCTTTCACTAACAACTTTACTTCATCCCACCACTCCCTATGCTTTCTAATGTGCTCACTTCCCACTTTTCTCATGCCATATGCATTTCTTGCACTGGCCATCACTGCTTCCCTAAATACATCCCTTCCTCACCCACTATCCTCACTTCATTTGCTCTCACCTTTTGCCATTCTACACTCAATTTCTCCTGATATTTTTTTACACAAGTCTCCTTTCCATGCTCACTTACTCTCACCACTCTCCTCTCCCTGACATTTTCTCTTAATTTTTGAAAACCCCTACAAATCTTCACCTTCACCTGAACAAGACATCCCACTAGCTGCCCCTTTCAGCATATTTACATCCAAAAGTCTCTCTTTTGCATGCCTATTAAGTAATATGTAATCTAATAATGCCTGTTGACCATCTCTCCTACTCACATATGCATCCTTCTGAATGTCTCTCTTTTTAAACCAGGTATTCCTCATCACCAGTCTTTTTTCAGCACACAAATCCACAAGCTCTTCACCATTTCCATTCACAACACTGGATACCCCATGTGCACCTGTTATACCCTCAACTGCCACATTACTCACCTTTTCATTGAAATCACCCATCACTAATACCCAGTCTTGTGCAGAGCCTCTGAGAGGGGAGTGCTGGAGGTAGAGCGTACTCGGGCCCAGGGGTCTTAAAGGGGGCCCAGGAATTTTCTGGGATCTCAGAAAATGCAGAAAATCAACAGAATGCTCCATTCCACCCCTCACTCATCTCCATAACCCTTTTGGCCTTAGAGCTCTTGGCATAAAACCATAGTGGATAAAAACAGGATGACTAATGGAGAAAGAAACTTTGCACCCGGATAAAATTACTCACTGAGGCCCTGGTCTCATGCACGAAAACTGCTGACACACTCACACAGATGCTCCCAAAACATTTGACTCTCATTCTCTTTCTTCTCATGACTAGGTGCATAAGCACCAATAATCACCCATCTCTCACCATCCACTTTCAGGTTTACCCACATCAATCTAGAATTTACTACCTTACACTCTATCACACACTCCCACAATTCCTTCTTCAGGAGTAATGCTACTCCTTCCTTAGCTCTTGTCCTCTCCCCAACCCAGACTTTACTCCGAAGACACTTCCAAACCATTCTTCCCCTTTACCCTTGAACTTCACTCAGAGCCAGAATATGCAGGGTTCTTTCCTCAATCATACTTCCTACCTCTCCTTGAGACTGTGACATCCTCTCACCCGCAAGCTGAGATCCTGTACCTCGGTGATTTCAACGTTCACCATCGGGAATGGTTGAATTCCTCCCATACGGACAGTGGAGGGATCGAAGCCCTCACATTCTC
>JAYMFT010074466.1:0-14478 GCA_038088735.1 Panulirus argus
TGTGTGTGTGTGTGTGTGTGTGTGTGTGTGTGTGTGTGTGTGTGTGTGTGTGTGTGTGTGTGTGTCTGCGTGTGTGTGTGTCTGTGTCTGTGTCTGTGTCTCTGTGTCTCTGTGTCTGTGTCTGCTGACCAACTTTAGGGTCTGTTTAGGTTCGCCTTTAAGATGATGCAATCCTCCTCGCTTTTCACTTCCCTCGTGATCTTTGCATCATCTGCACAAATATTCAGGTAGGAAGGAGTCTATACCTTCTGGCTAATCATTCACATTGATCAGTAAGAGTAGTGGTCCCAAAACAGAATCCTGTGGCACTCCGCTGGTGACCTCACTCTGTTTTGAGACGGCTTCCCTGACATGCCCTCTTTCTTCTCTCCCATTAAGACATCTTTCCGTCGAAAGAGTGTTCCCGTTTTTTCCTGTTTGTTGATCCAGCTACTTAATCAGCCTCCCACGCGATACAGGGTCAAATATATACTGACAGTTCACATACAAACGTTGCACTCAGCCTTCTAATTTTGTCTGCAACAGAGCTCACTCTCTCGTAGAAATCTTTAAGGTTCGTTATGCATGATCTCCTTTCCCTAACACCGTGTTGTTTCTCAGTTAGGTACTTTCTCCTTTGCATGAAGTTGTCCATTTTCTTTAGGTACTTTCTCCTTTCCATGAAGTTGTCCATTTTCTTTAGGTAGTTTCTCCTTTGCATGAAGTTGTCCATTTTCTTTAGGTAGTTTCTCCTTTGCATGAAGTTGTCCATTTTCTTTCTCATTATCTTTTCCAGTAATTTACAGACCACACTGGTCAGGGAGACCTGTCTGTAATTTCAGCGGTTCTCCTAATTTCCTTCCTTGTAAGCAGACATGACGGTTACCCTCTTCCACCACCTACGATGGCACTTTGCCTTTCTTCAGTCACATCTTGAACAAAATTTCAAGTGGTTTATGACGCGAATCTACATACCTTTTCAACACATACGGACGTATCTAATCAGGACCATGAGCCTTATGTGGATCAAAACCGTTTAATTATCTATCTTCACTATCTTTATCATTGATTTCCTTTCCATCTCACTGGTGTTTAGGCTAAAGTGTCCTCTACTGTGATAAAAAAAACTGTCGACTTGGTCATTCAGTTCCTTGCATATCCTTTTATCGTCCTCTAAAACTCTTTCCTCTGAATCTTTTAGCTTATTAGCTGTGCTTCAACTGATTTTTCACTCATGATGAAAATATGGGAAAGTTTTGGATTATCTCCTGCCTTGTAGACAATAGTCTTTCAAAGTCTGTCTCCTGTTCCTTTCTTTATTCTGCTGTATTCATTTCCTCTTCTCTCGTAACTTTCAATGTTAGCTGGCTGGAGTTCCGCCTATATCTTCGCCAGAGCACATCGCTGAGCTCCTCGGTTTATAACGTATTGACCCACACTTCTCTCCTGCTTAACCTTACCTCCAGCATTCCAGCTAAACGCATCCGTGTTCTTACTCCGTCCATATAAAGTTCACAGAACCTTTCGCAATAACGCCCTGGCCTCTGGCTACTGATCTTGTTTCTCAGTTTATGTTACCACAGTCATTGTTGCGTTTCGTACAGTTTCCACGAGTATGTCTCCTCTTTAAGTCAGACTTCAGAGAGAGGGAAAAAGGGAGAGAGAGAAAGAGAAAGAGGAAAGGGGGAGGGCGGGGAGAGAGAGAGAGGAAGAGGATAGTATGAGAGAGAGACAGACAGGCAGACAGACAGACAGAGGCTGCACAAATTCATTCGTGGTTTCCTAAGACTTGTGTTCTCTGAATTTTTTTCAGTATTCGTTTTTTCACAGTATGTCTGAAGTATCGAATGATTATTGAAAAAAGGAAATGGCCAGTTGACGCACTGGGACGCCTTAAGGCAACCAGCTCTTGAATCTAAGTAAGGGAAAAAAGGAGTCTGCTCCACCTCGTCCACTCCATCATCAGTCCATGATCAGCAGTGTTTAGGTAGACATGAGCCGTACTGGGGCAAGGTTTAGTGTTATGGTCAGGTCTTGTGTCTCGTCCTGATGGTCCAGACCATCGTCAGAGAGAGGAGAGAGAGGGAGGGAGGGAGAGGATGTGGAAAGAGGACAAGACCAAGAGAGAAAAAGAGAGAGAGATGAGACAGGGGAAAAATGTTTTTCCATCATATGCGGTTTATCTTATTTTTCTGTAACGTGGTACAGACGGGGAAAAAAAGTCTTAACATTCATATCATAAAAAGTTACTTGTTATGAGCAATGATTATGATGGTTAATTTACTGACGAGCTTCGGGTTTACCAGATCATATGAGCCACAGGTGAATACATTCCTCGCCTGGACTCTGACTTTGGTCAAAGATTTCTTCATCCTGAGTGTGCTTCGTCACATTTACACCATTTTATATTTTAAAAAAAATCCACAAAACTTTTGAAAAGAGTCAATTCTTTTTTGCTATCTACACGAACACACTTTCCGATCTTTTTTCTTTTTTTTCTTTCTTTGATCTTTGACTCATAATGATAAGCCAGTAAGATGAAAACTTTGGCCTTCACAGTACACACACAGCCTCATAACCTCGCATTTATAGTGACGTAGAGGAAAAAAATAAGGAAAAAGTTGTACATTGTCTTTTTAAGAGAGATTCTCCTTGCTGTCTTAACGCTAAATTTCACACTCGAAATTGCAAACGTAAAAGTAACTCGACTAACAGCTGTATATGTGAGGCTATTGTTTCCTCAGTGCATTGTTTTGTTAACTGGCTCTTCGGTTCATTCCCCTGAACCTGTGAGGTAAATAGCTTTACCAGAAGCAGTTTACTCAAAGAAAAGCAAACAGCAACGGACCAGTGGGTCCTTTCCAAGCTGTTTGTGGTTGTGGGAGAGATTAGAAACGTAGAGGTAAGTGGTTGGAGAAGAATAGATTCAAACAAATTACTTTTGGAGAAATAACAGTAAATTTTATATATAGCTGCGGAGGTGTAGATAATGTCCGTCGTGATCTTCAAGTAAAATACTTACCAAGTCTGTTTTCAAGCGTGTTTGCGGTGCTTCACTGGGCTCTCCTCGTTTGGCAACCATTCTATATGAAGAAAATGTGTTTCGCCTTATTCGAAAACAACGTCAGCCTTTTGGGATCCTCTTTTCTGAGTAGAGTTTTGGTATTCCGGCTGGCTCTCGGAGGATTTCTTTCTTCGTTCAGGTTGGTGGCTCGTCGCTGTTTTTTTATTTTAACACGCGTCTTTTTTTCAACTAGGATAACCATACTTAAACGCAGTATCCAAGGAGGAGACGCACCAGTAAATTGTAAAGAGTGAAGATTTGTTTCCTAGACCTGAATTCGAATGCCCCACCTGTGTAGCTGCCTAGACTTTGCCTCGCCATTCTTATTGCTTCTACGCACAGCTCACTTTGAATTTACATAGGTCATCGGAGATTATTATCTCTCTTGAAATTTTTTCGTCATCCTCGTTATGTTGTTCATCAGAGACCGTCGCTTGTCTTCATGCACTTACTGCCGGAAGAATGTAAACCTTTTACGCTTACCGATGTGAAAATTTGTTTACCAGTGTCAATCTGTCTCTGTCCGCTTGCGGATGTAAACGTTCATTTTCTGTTGTAGCCTATATTCCCAGCGTTTGTTTCGTCTGCGAGTTTTGATATATTAGAACACAGCCTATTATCAGTTATCATTAATATGTATCAGAAGCAGAATTGCCATTTTGAAGTTTAATCGTTTACGGCTACTCAACCGACTTCCTATTTACCGAAATACAACCCCATCTATACCACCAGGCTTAGCAGCTGCTAGTAGGCTTTGATGCAGAATTTTTTCAAATGGTGTTCTGAAAATCGAAATAAGTAACACCAAACGCTCTACTTTCATGATACATTTTAAGAAAATCATGGAAGAAAACCAAGCGATTTCGTCGATAACCATTCTGCAAATTGTTAAACGAGAAGTGATCCTCGAAAATATTCCGTCTTGTCTCCAGTAATGGTCTCCATAAGTTTGCCAACCACGAACATCAAACTAATTGGGCGATAATTTCCAGGCAGGTACTTATTACGTTCCATGAGCTTTGGTGTTCAAGAGGCAAATTTCAAATCCTGTGAACTCACCCTGTAGCAACGACGTATTGATACAAGCAGTCAAGGTCTTATCTACTTCATTCTTAACTTTTCATTGTTCTCGGAAAAATAACCACGACCTGCCTCTATTTCTTTATTTTTATTCCGTGTAATGATGACATTACATCTTGATCGTATGTGTTAGTATTTTGCAAAATATTCTCCCCTGCTAGCAAAGAGACTGAATCTGAAACATGAGAGATGTGTCTTCAGTGGTAAATACGAATGAAGAAAAAAATCATTTAAGATTTTTTTCCGTGGTTTCATTGTCTTGAACCAAGACGCTATTTTCCGTAAGTAATGGATCTAATCACCGGGTAATGACTCTCCTGCTTCTAACTCAGTGTCTGTTAACATCAGACACGCCAGCCAGCCCCCTAGTCCCCAGCCAGGTGCCAGCACCCTTGTGGAATCCGCGCCAGCTTTCCACTCACTGCCAGTGTGTGTGTGTGTGTGTGAGTGTTTGTGTGTGCCACCTCTCCCACACCCATGCTTCCCTGTTCGGCCACAGACGACCCAGTACTATGTACCTTCCCCCTGGGTCCCGACTCCCCGGTGGTCGAGCGTACCTCCTTTCCGGAACCCAGGCCCCCCAGCGGCTGAATGTACCTCCTCAGCCAAACCCTAACCGCCAGTATGTAAACAATTGCTTCATTCTGAGGCCCTAACCACCAGTGTGTGAAACAAAAGAGTACCCCTCCCACTGCACTCAACTGTCTCCGGCTATATAGAGATTCAGAACGTTTGATCCTAAAACTGTCTTCCAGCAGATAACCTCGTCATAGACCACCAGCTCATCGGCTCTCTAGCTATCCCATGAACCGTCCTGCTGTCAGCTAACTTCCTCAAAGACCACCAAGTCTCCGGTTCTCTGGCTTTCCCATGTATTGTCCTTCAGCAGATAGCCTCGTCATAGACCATCAGGCCTTCCAAGCAGATAGCCTCGTCATAGACCATCAGGTCTTCCATTATCTGGCTTCCCCATGTACTCTTACGTACCCTCTCGTGCAAGAATATACCCCGTATACAACCATGTACCCACGTCTACTCCCATATAGCCCCCATATACTCCCAGCTACACCCATGTAGTCCCATGTACCACAGAAAGAGAAAGGCAGGTGGAGAGAGGCCATCCAGTCTAAAGGGTGGTGTCAGTGAGGTCCGCATGGCTGGATCACCTTTAACCAAACCCTGGCTCATATCCCCATAACCATAACCTCATTAGTGGGGCCTAATTACCTGCGATATTATTTAATGACGTCCAACGCTTTTGTTTCGCTTTTTTTGTGGCTAATTATTCATTGCCCGAAGGGAAGCTCTGTAGTATTCAAAGCTTTTACATTCTCATGTGAGAGCCATTAATTAGTTCTGTTATACCTTCATTATAATGGCCGCTGGTCACTCCTGTGTTCTGTTCCTGCAAAGATCAAATTAATAAAATTATCGTGACCTTTTTTCCCTATATTGTATGAATATTGTATGAGTATTGTATGAATACTCGTGCAGTATTTTAGCCTGTTGTATTTAAGTGAACTTGAGTGATCAATAGGAATATTCTCTAAGAAATATCTCTGTGATGGAGATGCATTCATTACGTAAGAGATTTCGCCTATTATTTCAGTCAGAGGAACGAATCTTCAAGACAGACTGAAAGTCTGATAAACTGATGTGACCGATGTTCAAACCACATCGCTTAGTTTTGGAATGTGGAATAAAGTGGTTTGACGATAATCTGAATCCGTTGTGTCTAATGACTCTGTTTCGCTATTAAGACCAAGCGAAAGACCAGGCCTTACGTTCAAGGACCAAGCCTTACCTGAAAAAGCAGGCCTTACCTTCAAAGACCAAGCCTGACGTTCATAGAGAGAATTTTGATTTATCCCCTGAGGACAATTACGTAACCCAGTGAGGACAATAACTCAGACGTTCGGGTACGATTTCTTCTCGACTTTTGAAGCATAAATTTACGGTTGTTTATCCTGTGAGTACGATAACGACACCCTGGGTACGATGCCATTTATGCCTTTAGTATAATGACTTTCCCCCTTGAGTACTGGAACTTGATTCCCTGAGTAGGCTTCGTTGAGCGTTTCATCTCTTATCTCTAAAACACGATGATTCAACCCTTTGAGAGTGATGTCTTTCCTTCAGGGTAAGGTCAAAGGACAGACAGTCATTCCCAGGGGTCGTACCCCAAAAGTCGTCCGTCTGCCCGTCCCAGAGTTAATCGTCTCGCGTCATGTAGATTAAGATCTCGTACTTTGACCGTTAAGTTACTGTATCTAAGATTATCTTCGCAATCTTATATTCATCGTCAGAACTGGACACGCCAATTTTGGCACTATAGAAGGTTACAAGGGTCTCTCTTGCTCAGCCTTTATACCGATTTCCCTTATGGTCAGTACCAGCCGGGATGCCTCCAGCTGTGGTGACCGCATAGCGGAGGTCGTCTGGCCTCGCATGAGGTCCTATATCCCCCCTTCTATAGGAAGTAATATATACAAACTGATGAATGGAGAAATTCATATCAAAAAGAATAAAAGATGAAGAGAGGGAGTTAACGATACATATTGAGAGAGAGAAACAAAGTAGAATAGGGTGGTAGAAAAACAAGCTGACTGATAGACAGGCAGAATTAAAGAGAGAGAGAGAGAGAGAGAGAAAGAGAGAGGTGGGTGAGCAGGAAGGGAGAAAGAGCAAGAGAGAGGGAGAGACAAAGAGAGCGCTCTGGTCCTGATCAATCAGCTACAACACAGTCATCAGAGAACCTACAAATGAGGTACATAAAATTCGTCATCCAACACCCAATGTTTTTCCCGCGAATTTCACTGCCGTTTTGTACCAAAGAAAAATATTCAAATTATAATCTGCAAGTTGCAATGCCGGAGATTTTATCATTTTTCGCCGGTTGTCGTTTTTGTTGGTTAATTAGTACAGAATTAATGACAAATATTTGACATATTTTTGGAGAACGGTCGCCGTCGTTAGCGTTAAATGTGTCGTTATATTTGTTCTGCTTTTGTTTGTAGTCGCTTCGTGTTGTTGTTGGTGGTGTGGTGTGTGCACGTCGTTATCGCAGTCGTCCCTGTCGTATTTCTGGAGTTACCATTGTCGTTTTTTTGCAATTGTTGCTCTCGTTTCATCGTTGTTGTTGTTGTCGTCGTCGTCGTCTCTGTCTCCTTTGTAATCGTTGTGATTGTCGTTGTTGTGGTTATAGTCGTTCACGGACTATACTGTAGCCTCAGTCGTTTCTGTCGTTATTTTCTTGTAGTGTTTTCGTCGTTATTGGCTTGGTTGTGGTCATTGTCGTTGTCATAATTTTTTTCCAGGGTTGTTGTCGTTCTATCAGTCGTTGTGATGATCGTCGCTGCCTCTGCTGTTGTCGCTGCCGGTCGTCGCCGCTGTCGGTGTCGGCGTTGGGGAAATGTTAAAGACCTTTGTCTCTTTGCCGCATCGACCTCTTTAGCACGACTGAACGACACCCTCAAACAGGGCGGTACGATTCGGTATATGCTGGCGTAGCCAGACCCATCCTGTGCAAGGGTCGTACCGTCGTGCTCGAAGCTAAGGGTCGTACCGTCGTGCTCAGTAGGTTAAAGTGAAATCCTGCAAGTACCAGTGTTGATGGAAATCATCAGTTTTTATAAAACATGATCATAAGGCTACGCCCCTTTTTTTTTTTTTAATTCCACGTGTACGAAATTTATGGCCTGAGGTTAATTGATGAAATTTCCCTGAATTTTAATTATGGATTAATACCATATCTTTTTTAAATCACATTCACATCCATAAGCCTGATCATGTATACAGTATCTGTCCGTAAACTCATTTCTTTCTTTTTATGAAAATCTGGCGAGCTAGAATTTGTATATCTGATCTTTCTTAATTCAGAACGGAAACTGTACTTAAATATAATGACAGTGCAATAACAGGAAGGACTGCCATCTTTGGCCGCAACAGCCGTTAACATCTTATGTTAGTATTAAGGTGTTAAATGTTTGTGGTTCTCTCCTGTGTTACGGGTTGTGATGTCATGGGATGGTGATGTCATGGGGTATTGATGTCATGAGGTGGAAATGTCATGGGTTAGTGAAGTTATAGGGAGGTAATGTCTTGGGGTAGGTGAAGTCACATGGGGTGGTGATGTCATGGGGAAGTGATGTCATGAGATGATGATGTCATGAGGTGATATCATGGGCTATTGATTTTATGGGGGAAAGAAATCATAGAGTGGTGATGTCATGAGCTTATGAAGTCATAGGGTAGTGATGTCATGGAGATGTGATTTCATAATGCAGTTTTGACCTAAGACAGTGATGTCATGAGGTAATGATGTCATGAGGAGATGAGGTCGCGGGGTGGCGACGTGATAGTGTAGTGAAGTCGCAAGGGTAGTCAAGTCACACGAGCAGTGAAGTCAAAGGAGTGGTGAAGTCTTGGTGAAGTGAAATCTTCTGGGATGGGGGAAGAAATGAGGCTGCTCATAACAATCTCGTAACCTTTCCTCGCCATTGTTTAATTCCCTCCTGACGTCACCCCGTTGCCCCCTGGGTCATGACCTTGGGTTGTGAAGTCAGAGGTCAACCCCCTGTCTTAGGGCTCTTGAGACCTGGGGTGGAAGTGAGCAATTTAGAAATCTGTTGATATTTCCAGAGAGAGAGAGAGAGTAACGTCTAGTTGAGGTTACCTTACACGCTTCTGGTATCGGTTCTTGCATATTTTGACGACGTTCTCGATATATCTCTAGGTACGGAGTATTCTTAAAATGAAATTCCAGACACAGACACACACACATACACGTATTAGAGAAAGCCAGAGTCATGGAGGTTGATGAAGCAAGAGTGTAAGACGTTAGTCAACAAGCGGGTGACACCTTAACATAAGAAAGATCGTTGGTGAAGCGAACGGTAGACGGGCGTAAGTCTGTAATGATTTATTTTTTTCTCTTTTGATGAGGATGAAGAAATATATTCCAGCGAGAGAGGAAGAGGCGGAGAAGCAGAAGACACAGCATTTTCTGAGAGAAGCAAAGAGCACTGGGGGACAGACAGCGAGGACAAAGGAGACGACCAGTAACGATTACCTTCAGTGTGGTGCTCTGAAGACAAGAGGTACTTAGAGCACTCGCGTACAAGACGTGCTATTCCTCAAAGGCGATAGACCGAAGAGAACGAGAGGTGTGCGAGGAATACTGCCAGAGGGCAAGAAACATGGGAAACATCGCCAAAGGTTGAAAAGCAAACAGCCATTACCCTCAGAGAGGCCAAGGATGTTAAGTGATGAGAATGTTAGACGGAAGATAATGTAAACGAATGTGGATAGGACGATCGGGCTGGTGTAAGTGAGTGGCTAAAAGCTCGAGTTCAACGACCGGGTCCGGGAAGATAAAGCTAATATCGTTGCTGGAGGAGTCGAGAGAAAACTTGCAAAAGAGATAAGATGTGACCTGATCTGTGTGATACGTGATGACGGGGAGGAGAAAGATGGGGTTGGGAGGGAGGCAGGTTGACCCAGTTAACAAGAGATAATGACACGGTTCTGGATAGATTGAGGGATGGTCCATTCATTATCATCATTATCATTATTAATGAAATCATTATCATGCACCGTCGTAAAGCATCATTATTGTCATCATATATTACATTACTGTTGCTTATTATTTACACCAATAATCTTATCTTTATTTTCGTTATTATTATACTGAGGAATACAAACGGGAACAGACCATTAGCATCACCATCAATATTTCTTTCTCATTAGCGTCGTTAATCGCCATCATCTTACCCATCGTCGTCATCAGCAGCAGCAGCATCTTTAATTTTTTTTTCTAACGTTGTATTTGCTACAAGAATAGGTCAGAGGACAGACAAGAGACATTGATGATGATAGTGACAGTGGGAATGATAGTGAAGAAATTATGCTGGTTCTGATGGTGAGTGATGATGAAGGTGAAAGAATGACGAAAGTGAACATTAATGACAGTGGTGATGAAACTGAATTACAATAAGAATGAAAAATACGATAATGATGATGACTGTGCCAAGTGAGCATGAGCCGTGGCTGCCAGTGATAGTGACCCGAGGTCGACCTGGCACCCCAGCACGACGGTACGACCCTTCGCCACCACTGGTCAGGTCAGAGACCCGGCCACCAGCCCCACCTAGGTCGTGCAGTCGTAACCTGTTGAACCTAACCTAACCTAACCTAACCTAACCTAACCTAACCTGTTGAACCTAACCTAACCTAACCTAACCTAACCTAACCCCAAGGCACGTCTTTAGGTTAGAGAACCTGCCTGCCTAGCTACACGTACCTACCTACCTACCTCCCTGCCTACTTCCCTACCTACCTACCTCCCTGCCTTAATTGCCTGCCTACCTACCTTCCTTTCTACCTGCCTTCCTTACCTACCTCCCTACCTACCTTATCTACCAACCAACCAACCGACCAACCTACCTACCTACCTACCTACCTACCTTCCTTTGTACCTACCTTCCTTACCTACCTCCCTACCTACCTTTTTTACCAACCAACCAATCAACCAACCAACCAACCTACCTACCTACCTACTCACTTACATACTTACTTACTTACCTACTTACTTACTTACCTACCTACCTACCTACCTACCTTTGTACCTACCTTCCTTACCTACCTACCTACCTACCTTTGTACCTACCTTCCTTACCTACCTCCCTACCTACCTTATCTACCAACCAACCAACCAACAAACCTACCTACCTACCTACCTACTCACTTACTTACTTACTTACTTACTTACTTACTTACTTACTTACCTACCTACCTACCTACCTACCTACCTACCTACCTGCCTGCCTTCCTTACCCACCTACCTACTTTACCTACCAATCGACGTACCTTCCTACTTTCTTACCTCCCTACCTACCCACCTACCTTCCTACCTACCTAACTACCTACCTTCCTTACCTACCCGCCTACATACCTACCTGACCTACCAACATGCCTACCTACCTACCTACCTACCTACCTCCCTACCTACTTATTTACTTACTTACTTACATGTTTACTTGCCTACCTACCTGCCCACCTACCTACCTACCTACCTACCTACTTACCTACCTACCTACCCACCTACCTACCTACCTACCTACCTACCTACCTACCTACTTACCTAACTACCTTCCTTACCTACCCATCTACATACCTACCTTACCTACCAACCTACCTACCTACCTACCTACCTACCTACCTACCTACTTACTTACTTGCCTACCTACCTACCTACCTACCTACCTACCTACTTACCTGCTAACCTACTTACTTTTTTACTCACCTACCTACCCAACTACCTACCTACTTACTTACCTACCTACCTACCTACCTACCAACCTAGCTATTTACTTACCTAGGAAGAACAGATTTTAGGTCTCCACAATACAGAATTTCTGGGGAATGCTTGTTGAGTTTATCTATGTTTGCCCTGTGAAACTGGGTGACTGGCTGTGGGGTTTAATCACTCGTAAAGAATTAATTTCCGTCGACCGTATACATATGAGGAGCGTTTGATAGTCACACGCCCAGCTGATTATGAGGTTCATGTCTGGAAGGGGTACGTATCTGAACTGTAAAATGATTTCATTGAGATGATAGTTTACATCAAGGAATTTCTTGTGTTAGGCCTTATGAGTAGCAGCAGGTATTCCATAGCATTTCCTGAAGCCTTAATTCGAAACAACGGCTCCAGATTTCTCACATAATTGTTTCTCATTCCGTGGAGATATCCATGAGTCTGGCGCTCCCCTGGTGGCCCTAGAAGGGAAACACAGATGGACAACCTCCGACGCTGGAAGTTCCTGTAGCCTCCAAAAGGCACACATGTTAGGACAACAGGCTTGATCTACAGAATTCATTGACCCTTACGGTAAATCAGACTGGAAAACAAGACAACTGTCTGAGGCAAGTTTAAAAAGAAAATATTCAAGAAAACAGTTGAATTTAAACAATGCAGTGCAGAGGAAAGATTACACGACACTTGTTCCAAGACGCCAGGAAAATGTTGCTCAGATCTGCATATTGCCACAGTTTGGTACTGGGAAAATTTACAGGCGTGTTCCCTCCTGCAGAAACGAAGAAATCTGTCAAGTGATGATGATGATGAACCTGCTTGCTCATTATTACCTGCACAAAGACGTCTCTCTTGCGACAAAAAAGCATCAGAAAGCAGGTAAGAGGAGCAAAGCTTGTGAATTGTTTCACGATAACAACAGAAGTCAATCAAAAGCTGTATAAAGAAGATAAATCGAGCACATTCTGCTTAAAGTGAAGACTGTTGATTGAGTAGTTAGAAATGCGCACTACCATGTCCCTGGTCGGAATCGATAGACAGCCAAGTCACTGGGGAAGGAGATGCCCATAAGGCCGCTTTTGAGTACATGATTTATTACGTGAAAGAAAGCATCACTGAAGGCTCCAGTGTCTAGAGAATGTCACTGCTAAGAGAACAGTGCCTACTGCCCATTCTTGAAAACAGTTTAGTCTCACAATATATACTACAAAACAGCGAAACTGCATGTCTAGCAGTGAAGCAGTTTGATTGTCAGACACAACACCGGCAACCCAGCTACGAGAGTCAGTTTATGTATTCATCAGGACTGCCAGAGGGCCAGGCAGTTGAGTCAACATTTGAGATCTCTGCCTCAGACTCCACGGAATTAAGAAGCAGCAGCGTTGGCCCCGCTACTGAGTGGTATATTAGAACTTGCTTCCACCTCGCAGACTCCCAAACGATGCAGGTTAATAAAAGCAAATGACCATGTCTCCTCTGGTATCACCCAGCGGATCAGGTAGTCCTAGGAATACCCCAACTGGGACGGAGTCGATGGAAAGCTGGAGTTTAAGGGGACGGGAGGCTAATCTCAGGCCACAGGAGCTTGTAGACGTGCCTGCTGGAGGAACCACGACAGAAGCCAGACAAAGAGGAAACTCCTGAACCTGTGAACATTACAGTTGTTACATTAGGGTTAGGTGATCAGATTAATGTTTCTCATGTAAAGTCAAGCTGTACCTGGGGCATATGCTGTTTGTTTACTGTATGACGCGTGTCTGTTTATCATACAGAATGGAAAGTATCATAAAAAAAAAACTTTTTGAGCTTGCTGGCCTGCATTACTGTTTGCATATAAAGTGTCTGCAGGTCTGCATTACTCTCTGCATATCAATTGATTTAAACATTCAGAAGTGTAAACACAAAAGGAGACACTGCTCAAATGATATCTACCTTAGTTTTACTAATAGATTGGTCTCTTGATTTTGAATTAGATGAGGGGTTCTCTTTTTTCCTATTTCTCAAGCACTGTTGTACTGAAAAACTTATATACCAGGCAACAAGCAGAACATTTCTTTACACCTGTGTAATGTATGAGAGATCATTTTCACTTGAGACCCACACTTCTTAACCACTGTGTTGTACTGATTAAAAAGATGTGTTACCCATCAATGTCAGTATTATTGGGTACACGTCAGACATTTTCTCATGTACTTTCCATGACCGTTCTTTTAGTTATGGTTCTCGAACTTCAGCTACAGACGTGCGACGGAAGTACATTGCTGTGCATACAAATCATGTCATGATTTTTGAACGGTCTTAATGACAGTCATAAGTATAATCGTAAGAAATTTTTGTATCTCCAGAGGAGATACGACATTGTGCTGGAATGAGATCCCGGTCTCTAAAGACCGACTACATATCGGGTGTGACTCGAAAACCTGTGCGTTGGTTCATAAGTGTTGGTCACTGTCACCTCTGCCGGTATTAATCGCAACTAAAGATTTACAGAAGTCATAAAACTGCACTTTCGTAAGTGATGATTATTCTTACATTGCGACATTCTGCGTTGTAGAATAAAGAATGCTGCATATTCAGTCCCACGCTGATGTTAATCTTTGACCGTATGAATATTTCTAACCCAAAGTAAGATTTTGGTTGTTGCTCTAAACTCACGGACCATCTCGTCTATCTCCACAAAATTTATTTTTTCAGGCAGAATACATCACCAGCTTTCTTTTTTTTTTTCGTATCTTTTTTATACTGATTTTGGGTTGTAAAATGTGCAATGAAACCCATATTGTATACACAATATATTTTTTTCACTCTTCCTGTATCCTCGTTGACAGGCAGACGTATGTTAAAAGGACAGATGATACGGTATCCACAGACTCCTGTCTCCGAGAGTCCTGAGGACTTGAGGAAAGATTCTGTACCTGGCACACTACATACAGCGGACTGATAAGGTCAGTATGAATCTGCAGTTTACCTATATATATATATATATATATATATATATATATATATATATATATATATATATATATATATATATATATAT
>JAYMFT010074477.1:0-14478 GCA_038088735.1 Panulirus argus
CTCTCTCTCTCTCTCTATATATATATATATATATATATATATATATATATATATATATATATATATATATATAGATAGGAAGAAAATAATGAAAAAATAGAGGATTATACTTTGAAAAATATGCTCTTGGGATTTTGATAGTGTGTCCCTTTCTTTTGTTTAAAGATTTCACTTACATGTAGTGTATAAAATTTAAATTATTAGACATGTCAGTGGAATACTAGTAGTATACCTCTGTATGCTGTGTATCACAATTTCGATTTTGATGCTCATAAATCACAATTCCATGTAAAACTGATACCCTTTGCTAACTCAGATTGGACTTATTGTAATTTTTGATGAAACATTATGTAATTTGAAATGTAGATGAGTAGAAAGTATGTCATACTTTTGATACTGGTATATATTACAGTGAGTATGATTTGTCATGGGTTTGCAATGTGCCCAGTTGCACTGCACCTAACAAGCAGCTGCATAGTCACTCCTATAGTTTGTTGCTCAAGTTATGCAGTTTACTCTTCTCTGATAACCAATAATCAACCTCCTCAGTATCAAGCATAGCAATCCTGTCATTTAATACTCAGGTTAATGGCAGACTTGGTGTTTAATTCATTGAACTTCTGTAATTGTTATGATTTTTCTCAAACTGTTTTTGGTGCATGGTCCAAAAATTGCCTAATATTTTCAACAAGTGCTAGTTTTTAGTCTGAGCTTTCAAAATTATTAGAATTTTCCATTTCCTTCAGTCTCTACACAGAGCTGTGGTGTTATCCTTAAATAGGCATACTTGTGAGCTTCTTCATAGGAGTATGACCTGTACATTTTGAGTTTACCTGAAGTTGAATATCAAAGCAGTTTTTTATAACTTATAACCAGAACGTTGATTATTTACATCTTATATCTAAGAAAATGTATTTCACGTATTAGTAACAAATGCAGGAAAGTCTCTATTTCATGGATTGTGACAGTTTTAACACAAACATGCACTATAGATGACCCTGAAAATGACATAATATGTATAGGATACAGATTTGATTTTTCCTCTCCTCAGTGTGCATTTGTTTGCACTTGACTATGTTATGTATAAGTTGTCATGTAGGAGGAAAATTGTTTTTAAAGTGCATTAATGAACACTTGAAATTACCATAAAAAAATTCTGCAAGGTTGTGCTTTTAAGATGCCAAGCACTGGTCTCTTTCTTGCAACCACTTTTCCTTGGTGGTATGACAGGCCTATGTTTGGTGATGGTAGATACTGATCTGAGATGTATATATAATTATTTATTGTAAACACAGAACACTGGGTTACATCAGGGTTTATGGCTATCTGATAGCTACTTATTTTTTACTTGTACAATATTGACCATTTGTTAAATAGTGTAATATTATTCAATAATGATTCTATGATCTGATATGTGAAATAAAGATTATAAAAAGATACTGTGTTTATGATCCACCTCAGATTAAGTGTCTGGACCCAAAAGTTAGTCAGTGGAGTGTAACAGGTTGGTGGTAAAGGTGTATAACTGCAATGACTTGGCTTCTGAGTTCTTTTTTGTTTTTCCTTTATTTTATTGTAAGTAGCATCTCACTGTATGAATTTTAAGGGAACGGGTCCACCTCCTTTAACCCTTTTAGAGCACAATTGACTTTATAGGCCTATCCCCCTGAGTGAACAGAAAAACAGCAAAATACATTTATTTTTCTGATACATTATAATGTGCACAAAAAATAACAATACACTACCCTTTAACCACACAAATGTACTGGAATTCATCTTTGATCCTGTTGGTCCTCTATGGTGTATATCTCCCATTTTCATAAGTGCAACCTTCTCATCATTGCCAACTTTGTACATTTCCATTTCACTCACCTCTTCAGCCATATAAGAGTGAAAGATTTTTTTTCCCTCATATGATAACCTAATTTTGTATTAAGCCATACTTACCTTGTCTGTTAATAATACAGACCATTGGTATGAAATATACACAGCATCAGTATATATATTCTTAAAATTATCATTAACACCTAGTGATGGTCCTAAAGATTATTTGGGTGGTGGCTATAACTTGCCATTGACGGCCTTAAAGACCCAAATGACCAAGCAATCAACCTACTCCCCAATACCTACTTGTAGCATTTCCAAATCATGCATGCCTATGCTACTGATGGTATGACACAAGGTCTTATGATTTGTCACAACTGAGAAATATCCTTACATCAAAAACACCGAAGGACATTATCAATGATTAATGATTAAAACATTTTGTACATGCTTAAAGGGAACCAGCACAGAAAGTATGGTAGAAACTAGAAGACAATGGAAATACAAGTTTTAAACACACTCAAGACCTACGCAAGTAGTATAAATAGGGAAGGCACTTGGCTCACACAGAGCATCAAAGCACCGAGAAAGGCTCCTGCCATCCATCAATGTACACAATATTTTTTGATGGCTTAGCTGATATCCTTCCCCAAACTAACAAACTGCAATATCACTATATGCCCACCCTTAGTCTGCTGGGGTATATGAATAAGGCACCAAAGACACTATGACCTGTAATCATTCACACACCTCATTATAACCTACAACATACATTTGCATTCATATCTCCCATTGTCTCAGGTGTACCTTACCCAGTCTAACATTTTCCTTTTTCCCTTCCTATCTATCCAATTAAGAAAAGAGAGAGGAGGAAGAGGGGCACAGAGATTAAGAAAAGAACAAAGTGCAGTGGGGAGGAGGGGTGGGAGGGAAGAAGAAAAGAGTGATGATGTAAGAAAGAGAAGAGATTACAGGAGAGATTGGAAGGGAGGAGTGGAGGTGACTAAAGGAGGACTGTAGGGAAGAAGACAGTGAAGGACTTTAGGGAAGAAAGGAAGGGATGGGGAGAAAATAAAAGAAATGAGAGGAAGGGATGAATAGAGAATAAAGGGGAAGGGGTAGAAGGGAGGAAATATACAGAAGAAAAGTAAAGGAAAGGGAGGACAGTACTCTGGAAGGGATGGGCACAAGATAAGAAAAGGGAAGAGATGGGAGATGAAGGGAGATTAGGTGAGGGGAGGAGGTGTGAAGAGGAGGTACCTAGTGACAGCACTAGGATCCCGGTTCCTCTATCAAGGAATAAAGTAATGAAACTGAAACTGAAAACTGAGGGATAGAGATGGAAGAGGAGGGAGAGATGGAAAAGAAAGAAGGAAGGGAGGGAGGGAGGAAGGACAGATAATCAATGAACTGATTGTTTATGTCAAGGTTCACTGCTAGAGAACAGTAACAGGATCCTACATTACTAACATGGAAATTTTACACGATATGAAAAAGGCAAAACGTTCTGATCTAATTTTTGCCTTTGATACCCTCAGGATGATGTAAAGCAGACTTAAATCCAAGAAGAATAAAAAAGCTGATATACATGCATACTATATTGTCATTTTTGGAAAGTTTTTTCACTAGTAACTGATATAAAAATATTCGTTAGCCATGATATAAATTCATTGATAGTTTTGACCTTAACAATATCTGGTGGCAGTTCATTCCAGTGATATACAGTACAAAAAAATTTGCTTGTGCTTTGTATCAAATCTACTTCCCTTTAATTTCGTGATGTTATTTTAGGTCACTGTCTAATGTGAAGAACATTTTTATGAGTTATGTTATTGAGATAATTATCATGAAAATTGTATCAGATCTCCTTGGTGGCTGTACATTATTTGGACAGAGAAGATTTAGATCTCCCAGTCTGTGTTCACATGGTTTATTTCCAGTGACACAATTAGCTTTGCTGCTCTTCTTTGTATTCGTTTATGTTTTTCTTTGGCTTTGATAAAGCCTGGTGACCAAAAAGGAGGTTAGATGAGGAGAGATGAAAAGGAAAAAGGAAAAGAGAGGGAGAAGGAGGAGGTAGGGAAGGAAGGAGGTGAGGAGAGAAGAAGAAGAGGTGAGGAGGGAGGGAAGGAGGTGAGGAGAGAAGAAGAAGAGGTGAGGAGGGAGGGAAGGAGGGAGGGTGGTAAAGAGAGGAGGGAGGGAGGGAAAGACAGGGGAAGGTGAGGAGGTAAGTAGAGTATGTAAAAAGGGAAGGGAGGAGATGAGGGAGGGAGACAAGGATAGGATAGGGAGGAAGGTGAGAAGAGGAAAGGAGAGGACAGAAGATAAAAGGGGAGAGCATGGAGAAAATGGATAATACAAAAGGAGGGTTGGATAGAAAAGAAGGGAGAAAGGTTGAGTAGAGGACAGGGGGAAGAGAAGGGTGAATTGGATAAGAGGGAAGAAGGTGAGGATAGGAAAGAAGGACAGGGGAGGAAGAAGGAAGAGGAGGATAGGAGAGAGAGGGAAGAAGGAGAGGAAGGATAGCAATAGAGAAGAAGACAGGAGAGAAGTAAGTGGAAGGCAGTAGAGGAAGGATGGAAGGGAAGAGATCAGAAGGGAGAAGTGTTAGTGAAGGAGTGGAGGTAAGCCAGTGGGGGAAGAAGCATAGAGGGGGCAAGAGAAGGGATGCAAATAGAGGATGAAGAGAAGGATAGGAGGGAGGGAGGAGAAGGAGATAAGGGATAGGAAGGAGGAAGGAGAGGGAAAGGATGGATGGAGGAGGAAGAAAGGAAAGACTGGAGGGAGGAGAAGGAAAAGAAGGAGGGAGAGGAAAAAAGACGCAGAAAATCTATTGAAATACTTGGCAACATATGATCCGATGACCTGTGACAAGGTTACCTGCAAGAGGACAGTAAAATTATCTTGAATTCCTAAATAGATGGAGACAGGATAGAAAAGAGGAAGGCAACTCTCCATCCTCCATTGCAAATGCATACAGGAAAGTAAAGCGAAGGCTCCTTCCCACTCACCACTATATGTGGGGACAGGATAGTAAAGCAGAAAGCTCCTTCTCACTAATCACTATAGATGGAGACAGGATAGTAAAGCAAAAGTCTCCTGCCCACCCACCACTTTAGATAGAGACAGAATAGTAAAGTAGAAGGATGCTCCCCATCCACCACTATTGATGAAGCCAAGACAGAAAATTAGAAGGCACCTTCTCTCCCACCACTACAGACAGAAACAGGATAGTAAAGCAGAAGGCTCCTCCCCACCCACCACTATAGATGGAAACAGGATAGTAAAGTAGAAGGTTCCTTCCCACCCACAACTATAGATGGAAACAGGATAGTAAAGCAAAGACTTCTCCCCACCCACCAACGTATATGGAAACAGGATAGTAAAGCAGAAGGTTCCTTGCCACCCACCACTATAGATGGGAACAGAATAGTTAAGCAGAAGGCTCCTTCTCACCCATCACTATAGATGGAGACAGGATAATAAAGCAGAAGGCTCCTCCTCACTCATTACTATAAATGGAGACAGGATAGTAACACAGAAAGCTCCTCCTCACCCACCACTCTAGATGAAAACTGGATAGTAAAGTAGAAGGCTCCTCCCCACCCAACACTGTAGATGGAGACAGGATAATAAAGCAGAAGGCTCCTCCTTACCTGAAACTATAGATGGAAACAGGATAGTAAAGCAGAAGGCTCCTTCCCATCCACAATTATAAATGGAAACAGGATAGTAAAGCAAAGACTCCTCCCCACCCACCACTAGATGGAGACAGGATAGTAAAGCAGAAGGCTCCTCCCCACCCACCACTATAAATGGAGACAGGAAAGTAAAGCAAAAGGCTCCTCCCCACCCGCCACTATAGATGGAGACAGGAGAGTAAAGCAGAAGGCTCCTCCCCATCCGACACTATAGACAGAGACAGGATATTAAAGAAGAATGCTTCTCCCCACCCACCACTATAAATGGAGACAAGATAGAAAAGAAGAAGGCTCCTCCTCACCCACCACTATAGATGGGGACAGGATAGTAAAGCAGAAGGCTTCTCCTCACCCATCACTATAGATGGAGACAGGATAGTACAGCAAAAGGCTCCTCCCCACCTAGCACTACAGATGGCATCAGGATACTAAAGCAGAATGCTCCTCCCCACCAATCATGATAGATGGAGACAGGATAGTAAAGAAGGCTCCTCCCCATCCATCACTATAGATGGAGGCAGGATAGTATAGCACTACAGATGGCATAAGGATACTAAAGCAGAAAGCTCCTCCCCACCAATCATGATAGATGGAGACAGGATAGTAAAGAAGAAGGCTCCTCCCCACCCACCACTATAGATGGAGACAGGATGGTAAAGTAGAAGGATCCTTCCCAACCACCACTATAGATGGAGACGGTAATAAAGAAGAAGGCTCCTCCTCACCCATCATGATAGATGGAAGCAGGATAGTAAAGCAGAAGGCTCCTCCCCATCCACCACTATTGATAGAGACAGGATAGTAAAGTAGAGGGCTCCTTTCCACCCATCACTCTAAATTGAGAAAGGATTGCAAAGCAGAAGGCTCCTCCCCACCTATTATCATAGATGGAAGCAGGATCGTAAAGCAGAAGGCTTCTCCCCACCCACCATTATAGATGGAGACAGGATAATAAAGTAGAAGGCTTCTCACTCATCACTAAAAACTGAGAACGGATAGTAAAGCAGAAGGCTCCTTCTCATCCATCACTATATTAAATCAGAAGGCTTCTCCCCACCCAACACAACAGATGGAGACAGGATAGTAAAGCAGAAGGCTCCTCCCCACCCACCACTATTGATGGAGACAGGATAGTAAAGCAGAAGGCTCTTCCCCAACCCACCACTCCCTCCGGCACTTCAGGCAGCAGGAAAATAACTTCGAGAGAATATACTGACATGGAAATTCCAATGGACAGGATAAATGACATACTTTCTAATCTAATTACAGCCGGTGAATACTGTTGAGAAATACTTTATATGCCACTTCGTAAGGGAAAATTGGAACTGGTGCAATTTCTTTTTTTTTTTTTGTGGAAACTCGTAAGTGACCAAAGATTTCAGAGTTACTGGAGATTAGATAATTTGTTTAGTCGGTTTTTAGGAATACTAATAGGCTTAGCTTTCACAGTAAGATGGTAGTTGCTTGCACTGATCTGTAATTCTGTTGATGAAGAACTTGTGGCTGTGTTTATTATAGGGACTCTTCTTAACTTCACACAGTCCTGTATACTGATGATTCATCTGCTAGAGTAGAACAATAGTTCCGAATCTGATAAACATAGTCGCCATAGACTTGGCAACTACTTCGGTAAATCTAAGCCACGACTGACATTATTTGCGCCTCACATTTATATATTTTTCTTATGTGTCTACGTTTTTACCGTTTATTCACGGTGGTCTGTTTCTGCTCTACATACCCCCACAAACCGCCCGGAGACGACCCACTGGTCTATAGCGGTTTACATTCTATTGCTATATAAACAGTCTATAGAACAACAGTTCAAGGCATCCGGCGGCTATATTCAGTCGAGGTTTTCTTCATCCCTTCCGATGAAATTTCTATGTAAATTTATTCTTTTAATATTGCATGGTTTTCCATAATTGGGATTTCCTTGCCGGCTGTTTTGCTGGAGAGAATTGTAGGTGGCGCGAAGCCTTCTTTTTTACTTTCCTGATTTCCTCTGTATCAGTCCTGGAATTTTAGTGACTGTGATAGAAAAGATATTCTAGACATAAACCATCAGCCTTTCCCATGTACATCCAATCTAACCTGTTACTTCCCTTCCCTCTCTCCTTCGCAAAAGGAGCATGTTATACCTACCTGTTCCCTCCTTCAACGAGCTAACTTGCAGCTACTCGTTCTCTTTCTCCTCCTCCTGCAAGAGGACCTGTGGCTCTTCGGAGGTCCCTATCCCCTCCGTCAAAGCAACCTGTGGCTACTACTCCCTCCCACAACAAACCGACCTGCTGAATCGTCTTCCTCCAGCATGATAACCTAAAGCTCCTCCTTCCTTCCTTCCTTAACTAAGTCTACCTGCCCTTCCTTACCTCTTCCCTCTCCTCTACGCCTACCTGCGGCTCCCATTTCCATCCTATTTCTTCAAGCTTACATGTAACTCCCTCACTCTTCCTTCTCCTCCAAGCCTACATGTGGCCATTCTCCCTCCTTCCTCCTCCAAGCCTATCTGCACCTTCCTCTGAGAGTCTCCCTTCTCCGTCATGCCTACCTGTGGCTCCCTTCTCCCACGAAGCCATACTTGCAAAAGCGCGATCTCTCCCTCCTCCACTGAGCAGCTACGCCTCTCCCTCTCTCCCCCGACGACATGCCATCCCAGTGTTTCCCACTGAATATTTTAAGTGCGTGGCTGTGGGACGTGGGGCGAGGCGTGAGGGCGTGTCGAGGGATGAGCGTTTGGTTCGGCTATGGACGGTGCGTGGGACGAACTGTGTGTTGGGGGGGGGGGGGATGGATACGTCTACTGTCATCTGAGGCGGCTGATCCCCTTTCCATGATCCAGGACTTCTTTACTTCTCATGACCTCTGTGAACACGCTGGAAGGTCTGCTACACTCCAGCTGTGAGTGAAATGCCATTTCCAAGTGGGTCAACATCCACTGTGAACAATCCAGCCATGAAAGCTTATCACAGTGGGAATATATATTTCCATTAGCGTCATGGATACGATGGCAACTGGAGGACGTAAAGATGGTGGTCTCTGTGAAAAAGCGATCCGCAGATAATTCAATGATCTGCTTGCGAGCCTTAAAGATTTCCACGTAAAAACCTACGCAGTCAAACGCCCTTGTGGAGGTCGATGGTAATCAAACTAGCGACCAAATAACTACGCATGAATCATTAATTACGTCAACAAACTGTCATAAAAAAAAGATAATTATGCCTAATACATGCAAATATGAAAATGAAAATGAAAAATAACGACATGATATTCCCGGTTATACAGTACTAAATAGGTAAACAAAACCCGTAAATCAGGTGGTCCCTGATGACTTCAGTGCTAAAATATCGAAAGAAATATGTCAATAAACAGCAGCTCTCTCGAACACTAAGATATGAATATTCAAAAGACCGTCACCGAGAAAGAGAAGCGCCCGAATGACTTCGGAAGCTCGCGAATGCAAAACCAATTTAACAAAAGATGGGAAATGCATCTCAGATTACCGACATAAAAAGACAAGGCCCGAATGGCCTGGGAAGATCGCGAATAGAACACCAATTTCCAGAAGACGAGATTGAAACTGTAGCTCAAATTAACGACCTGTCTTAGCTGCACTGCGATTTTAACGGAAATCCTAAAAACTCGCTTCCATGTCCCATTCTTGCCACTGTCTGCATCGGTGAATTGGATTCAAGACTCACCTGTAATATCACAATTTGTTGACGACATAAAATTGGGAAAAAAGGTTCCGTATTAATGAGACTGTGTGATGATTAAGATAGATTTAGACAATCTGATGCAATGGTTAGACAACTGGTAAATGAATTTCAGTGTAGAAGAATAAGAAGTAATGCATTTCGATGAAGAAAATATCAATTACAAAATGTTAGGCAAACCTTTAATAAAAGTAAAAGTAGAAAGAGACCTTAAAGTGGTAATCACCAGCTCAGAGCCGCACATAAAACAACAGAATATTTGCCTTCACAGCTAGACATTCAAAATATAAGACTCTCCATAACGCCTCAAAAAGACGACGTTTAAAATACTCCGTTCAGTCCTGGTCACCAAAACTTATCACGGACGAAGGAAAGTCCTTAAACGAGCCCAGAGAGCATCAACTAAAATTACTGTAAATCTTATAAAGAAATATTCACGAATCTACCATTGTTTCTTTAAAAATGCACGGACCCTATGGTAATCTAATATCACTCTAAAAAAATGAAAATTTCGTCCAAGTAATTCACATCAGTTTCTTCGTGTTCTTTAAGCGTTACAATGATCAGATACATGATATGAATTAAGGAGAATGAGATGCAATTGAGAAATAAGCATAAATATCTTCAAGGGTGGAATAATGTCACACTGGAATAGTCTACTACCAAATATTTTCAAGACGAAGACGATATCAATACATCTAAATCATGGACAAACAAGAACTTTGATGATGTAACTGTCAGTCAATAAACCTATTGAGGTATAGCAATACAACATGCACGCACTTCACCATCTATCCGGTGGCGGAAATTACGCCAGAATGTTTTCTAAATTCATCCTTTCCCAGAGAATTTCCATGCCAGCTTACTATATTCTATAAGGTACTACTACATAAATACTTCCTGGCAGCTGATGTGTAGGAGGGAGTGTTAGATGGGGAGTAGTTTCCACTTTATTGTCTCCATTTATATAAATTAGGAATTCAGATACTGGTACTGTCTTCCTGCAAGTAATCCCGTCATGGACCACCAAGTCTTCTTACTCTCTATCCTGTGTTAAATTACGTCAATATGAAGAATTTAGACCCTTTCTTAAGTCAGTATTTTCTACATGCAGGGTTAAAAACTATTTTCATAAATGCATACTTATGTTGAAACTATTTAGCTCGGAGATCTCAAATACCTACCTTATTTCGTTTATGAATCAGTATCATCAATACTAATGTGAGGCTCTTCTTAAATGTTACCAAGTGATAACCTCATACACTGTAATTCCTTTGAAAAGTTAGATGACTGCCTGTTTAACAAAATTAAATGCGTCAACCGTCACTTACCCGTTGCAAGAACTTGGAGTCAAGACTGTTAGCGTGGGAAACTGCTTCTAGGGCGAGAGGGATCCCAGACGAAGCGACACTCTGCGAGGAAAGGAAATAAAAACACATGAAACTAGGTAAAGAGATCTGTGAAATTTGAGTACATACTATATCATGAGCCATCAACAACACAAGACTTCGAGTCTTCATTTTCCTAAAATCTCTATCTTTTTTTCTGCTCTTGTCTAGTCAGTTGGCATCCCTTTTCTTATACTTCCGTGCGGCAGAAGTGGCTACCTCATCTCAGCAACTATGCAAACATCGTCCTCCTCTCCTTGTGCTAGATTGTAAAATTGCACTCCCGTCCAGTCAAGATGAACCCAAACTCTCACACTCTACCGGAAACCTGTCGATCGCCTGTCGGCTGACATTAGCATCGTGTGGACTACGTAACGTCTGACCTTCACACCAGGAAATTCTATATTCCTCCGAGGGGCCAGCTGTAATGGACTTGGCAGCCAAGCCCACACAATTAATGTTATCGGCGTGTCCGTGGCATCTTGCAACATGTTAACCCGTGAATCAATGAAGTCAGTCAGTCAGTCCAGTGGCTCTGGGGCGTTGAAGGACGCCTACATCTGGAAACGTTCATCACGTGACCCCCTGGTAGGCGCTCTCATTTGCCTCACTGCCCACGACTTTCAGCTGGAGCTCCTCCCCCCCTCCCCCAAATTAGTCTGGGCCTTACCCCCTTCCAGCACGACCCCCTACCCCATGGGATATCACCAACGCCTTATCTTTTGCAGCAACCCAAATTCCGGGACAAACGCCTACGCCCGGCAGCCAAGCAACTTTCCTATGGAAAACATGTCATACTGCACCTCACATATCCCTCACCGCCACCTTGGGGAATCCAGCCAACCTCATTTTGACCCTGCCCCATCTTTTTACCAAAACCTGCACCATTTGCAACTTATCACCTTGGGTACATCATCTCTGTGCGTACCCATTAAAGCTCTGTGTTGTTTACTTGTGTTTCTGCATCCCTCTCTTAGTCATCATCATTACATGTTAAGACAAAATTACCACATACGCTAAACATGAAATGCAATTCACATCTCGTGCGAGTCCTCCAGGAACTTGCCAAAACATTCAGAAAGTAATGAATAAATGAATTTCAAAGTCTTGGGACACTTATCTCACGTCCTTTCCAGACAGCGCCACTTTACGGTCTCCTTGAGTCTGGTCTCAGGAAACACGCAGCTTTTGAGTCTCACAAAGTCGCTGCCATTAAATTAGAGGCTCTTACAATGAAGGGATTTTGCTCTTGCTCTGTGACGTAACATCTTTGACTCCTGTCTGGACAGGAGAAATCCTCCAACAGACTACAATTTCAAGACACCCGGGCAAGTCGTCTGCTAACATGCGACACACCTGACAAAAAACAACAACAACAGCTGTCCAGATTTGATGTACATCCTTTTATTTCAGGCTAAATATCGCAATAATCAATCATAAAACCATTAGTGAGGTGAAACGGTGGAGGTATGGGCCTTTTCAAATAACAGAGAGACTCCAATAAATGAATCAATGAATCAGATGGTTGGTGAGCATTTCTGGTGTTACCACGTCAGTCATATACGGAACTCGATCCAGCGGAACGTAAACGGTCCTTTCCCACATCCGTTTGCACGAAAGAAAATGCAGAACCCCCAGCCCCAAGCTCCAGGACACAGAAATATGCTAGTTTACATTCATTTTAGTAATGTATTTTGCTATAAGCGGTGGAAGTCACCTGCGAGTTACTAAAGTACGGTGGTATGAGCAAAATGTTAGGTTAAAAAAAAAAAAAAATAAAGCCATCCACCCCATTACATTCTCTGACCACTGACCGATACCTGTTTTTTTTTTTAAGTCGGTTAGTATCAGTAATGATGAATAAAAAAATGCTTTTCGAAAGTGTACGAGAGATAAGAGTGGAATGAGAAAATAACTAGAGGCTTATATATGGGCTCTGCGGACGGATGAGCAATAAGCTTCTACCTTATAGAACTTATGTCTCTGACCTACAGGCAGGACCCCGTGGGAATGAGAGATTAGAAAATAAGTCGAGGAAGGCTAAAGGAAGATCCTACCTTTAGTAACATTTAAACCCAACTCCGAGACATTGGCTTCTGACACTGACTTACCCAAAGCAACACAAAGATCATATGTGTCTTTCTGTTAACATTTGTATTATATCTTTATCCATCTTGCTATTCCTGAACTAATCTACAGTTTCTGATCTCTTCCACTATAACAAACAGACTCATTATGACCTAGTGATCTGTTGCTGTCTGAATTCCGTTGTATTTTTGAACCTATAAGAGGATATCACTTATAGGCGTTGGTCTTTATAGAAAAAAAGAACCTTGCAATTATTTACTCCTAATGATAAGATCCACGTGAAACCTGCTGCTCCCAGTGTCATCCCCAGATAACATGGTCACTGATCTTGGTAGGGCTTTTGCCCAAACGCTATAAACCCAGCTTAATATAAATGCTTGAATACACTTTCTTCGCAGCTATTAAGGTGAGACTGACTCATTGTCTTTAAAAGTGGTAGAGAATGGACTGAACCCTGGTTACTAGGGAGAAAATGGACTGAACTCTACTTACTACGGAGAGAAAGGATTGAACCTTGCTCACTAAACACTACACAGCTGTTGTACTATCCACCATAAACTGGACCCCTCAACTGGGTTCCAAGCCGCTATGAAAGATGAATTGCTAATGGACGTTTAATTCTGTCGTGTTGATGTACTGAAACCTCTTAACCTTTGTCCATACCCTTGCCTCTGAGTGGCCCTCCGAAGAATGGTGGCCACCACCATCCGGACCAACCATAAGCGCGTCCATTATGCCACCATTTCAGAACTGAGCCAAGCTCTTGAAGAACGCCATTTCGGAACGAAAAGAACTTTCCTTAACTGTCGCACATCCCCGCAGGAAATAACTTTCCCAACAAACGTATTAACTGGCGACATGACGCCACTATCCGAACTGGCGGGGCAACAGTCGCTCCTGAATAAGCTAGAGCCTAGCCTGTTGGGAGGGGAAGCGAACCTGTTCGGGAACACCATTTGCGACAAAGCTAAAACGAACTTCTGACTTGGTGCAATCCGAGATTTTCCGCGTTCAGTCAGGAGTCTGCTCTCTAGCAAAATGTCTCTGATGAGTAACTTGACGTATCCTTCTATTGAATCTGTTATCATCAGAACAGCGTCGAGACAAACCAGCATTAGTTATATCTTATTCGTGTCGTTAAAGCGATTAAGAAGAGCTGAAATCAACGTGGAAATAATACGCTACGTTATGTTGAACTTAATCCCAAAGATATCACCTATCACCATGAATTTCCAGTACACAGTTTTTAGAGTTTTTTAGCTTTAAATGAATCCCTCCAGGTCGTTGATGAAAACTGTCCTGCAGGTCCTTCTCTAGGATTATTCAAAGACTTTTTCTCAGCTTTTTAGTTAACTACCTTGCTTCCTACCACTGATCGCTGGAAGGCCTCCTGTTGGCCGAAAGCCTCTTGCTAACTTGGACATGAGTGATTCCCTTAATTCTAAAGCCTTGCAAATCGCATCAATAGGAACGTAGGAAGCTGCATATTGTGATCTAGACTTACATATGCAGATAGAGAAACCAATGCTAAATAATTATTTGTCGTCTGCTTACATTGATTTATCGTGTTAATCGTATCCCCTTAAGTCTCCGCTTTCCTCTAGAGCAGCATTTCCCAAACTGGGGGGAATTTCCCTCTGGGGGGGGGGGGGAAATTTGAGGCTACGAGGCGGGAAATAATTAGACTGCCTACTAGCAATAAAAAAAATCTCAGATGGATTTCCTCATGTCTGAGAGAGAGAGAGAATGCCAGTTGTAAATGGG
>JAYMFT010074488.1:0-14478 GCA_038088735.1 Panulirus argus
TATATATATATATATATATATATATATATATATATGTGTGTGTGTGTGTGTGTGTGTGTGTATGTGTGTGTGTGTGTAAAACAGGCAGACACACACTTAAACACACACGAAAACAATGGAGCTGGGAGCCATGGGGAAGTGAAGCCAAATAATATCAAATAAGAAAAAGAAAATCCTTTCCCGCGAAAACTCTCTCTCTCTCATCCACAAGACAAATAAATATCCCCTTAAAAATTTTCTTCCCAACATTTCCAACACTTGGTGCCTCACTAGACACAAGCAGACGCCAAGTACGGTAGTCCTAGTAATTTACATGTTAATTTTCATCATAAAATCCTCCGTAACAAAGAAAACACGGTGTTGCTTCTATAAGTGTGTTTTTTCAATAATTATGAATCCTACATATATAGAAAATGACGAACTGTAGCTTGACAATATATATATATATATATATATATATATATATATATATATATATATATATATTCTTTTGTTTCCTTCAGAAGATAATCTTGTATGACTTCCTTCTTCATCATCACTATTCCTGTTATTACTGTTGCTGCCAGAAAAGTTACTTAATGAATTATTTTGAGTTCACGCTCGATTGTAAATTCTACGCTACTCTTTATCAAAGGCAGCTTGAAGGATGAAAATTAATCAAAAACAACTAAACCATGAAAACTTTTGACAAAGCTTCCACAGCTAACACCACAGAAAATAAAACTTTTGAAAATAAAATACATAAACTTTCTACATAGTATTATTCAAGTTAACCAATGACGGAGATTTTAAAAAAGACCAAATCTTTGCTCCATAACTCACGAAAATACATATATGACGGATCGCAATCCGTACTTGCCACCCATCACAAGAGACAAAAACTGGACTATAACTAACTTACAACATGACATGTATTCCACCTATAACTGAGATAACATGAGGACGTAACTACTATCAACTACAGGTATTTTCCAGCTATAACATCGATAATATGAAGAAAATATAAGAAAGCTTATTCATAATAATCCTGCAAGATGATTAAATTTACGATTTCTCATGAATCCTCATGAACTCATAACTCTAAAAACGACTATCTGAACAGGTAAAGAGACATCTTTTCTCTCACGGATTATGTTGAACCATTTATGGACAGTCGCCTGAAACTATGTCATGTTAAATAATCTTCATTTTAAAATCATGTACACAATTTCGTGCAAGTGTTTACTACATAAATTCGAAGAGTAATATTCAGAGCGCAAAAATTTTACTGTGAAGACAGAGGAAGTAAAACACAGTCATGTCATCTCGTCTTCATAACGGATTTCAAATGACGTTACACAAACGCTCAAAGAAATCCGGATTCACGCTGCCCGAGGGGCCCACCCAGCACTTTCCTCGTTATTCGGATACCGTAAAGCTAAAGGAACTCCACAACAGCTGCAATGAAATACAAATCTAAAGAATGAAGGCTTGTCAATTTGAAAACCCAGGACCGTACAAAACACTGCAAATATATACATATAAACAAGTTATACAAATATGCAATCAGCAGACCGAAGAGTTAATAATAGTACAATTGAGGGTGAATATCCAGCACCATAGAAAACACGAACGAGTCGCATGGCACACAAAACAGAGTGGTCAGGGGCGCCTCCCAGGTGGCTGGCTGGTAGGCAGGTCCTGCGACCAGCTTGGGGGTGGGCAGCGGCTGCGGTGGCGAAGGGAATTACAGAATGCTGGCCAGAAATGGACGTCCTGACGACCAGATGTGAAGGGGAGCGACAAGAGGTCATAAACGCGACGGGGCGAGAGAGAGAGAGAGAGAGAGAGAGAGAGAGAGAGAGAGAGAGAGAGAGAGAGAGAGTCTTCATGCAAATTACTCGTAAACACAAGCAAGCACTCAAAAGCAAACCAACTTTGCATAAATCTAACTAGTATTTCCACACACAGACACACACACACTCTTGCAGATCCGGTATAAGTGGAATTTCCAGTGAATGACCTTCTCTACCTGAGGCTGAGTGACAAAGAGGCTTATGGAATAATAATACTTGACGTCATCAACATAATTTAGACCTCACTCAATACCGTAACGGAAGTAGGCATTGCTGTATCTCAGTTTCAGGCCTAATCAAACGAATGGTTCAGGTGATGATGTGTGTTCTAGAAGCTTTCCCTAGGGAATGATATTGAAATGGTTATTCTTGTTATGAAAATTGATGGATTTAACTAATTATCTCAGAGAGAGAGAGAGAGAGAGAGAGAAAGATTGTGGTACTGGATGGCGACTGTAACGGGATGTGGTGTAAGTGGGAGCAGTGGCGGTGAGAGATACAGTGTTGGGTAAGTGGTATTGTTGGTAGTGGTAAGTGGGCAGTGATTATTAGTGGCGTTAAGTGGGCAGCGGATGGTGGTGGCAATGGTGGTAAGATGGCAGTGGTTGGTAAAGGTGAAGGCGGTAAGTGGGCAGTGGATGGCAGTGGTGGTGGTATCAAGTGGTCAGTGGCTGGCAGTGGTAGCTGTAGTAAGTGGCCAATGGTTGGCGCCGGTTGCATTTAGTGGGCAGTGGCTGGTGGTGGCCTTAGTAAGTGGGCACTTAAAGCTGGTGTTCTGTGTACCTCCAATGTTTCTTTTCTTTTAACACGCATCAATCTGGGGTTTACGTCCTTACGCTCATTCTCACAACTACTGCTTCAGCAGCAGTGCTACCCTTCCTTATCCCTCGCCCTCACACTAACCCCTGACTTAACACCTATGACATTCCTAAACCATTTACTTTTTTACTGTTCACTTATTCACTAATTGCCAAAATGTTCATGAATTTTCCCAGTTCTCCCACAAAAAAAAAAAAAAATAAATCATAGAAGCATTTACAGCAACCCGATCATATTCACTTATAACACCAGGGCTTCCAGAACATTGAGAAGGAACGACAAGAGAGAACTTGCAACTTTAATAACACATACACGACTTACTGCAATAATTTGCACAAATTATTAAGGGAAGAGCATCTGCCAGTATAATAACACGGAGAACGTACGTTTTATCGTTCCAGCAATGCATTAAATGCGAACAAGATAAGGCTAAAAGCAAGTACCTTTCTCATTACTTCAGAATCATTAGATTTTAAATTATCAGACTTAACGAAACCATCTAATGAAAAGGAAAGAGCTTTGTTTAAAGTGTTTCCTCTCGCGGAAAAGACTCGCAGGAGATTAAAAGGGATGTCAGGCGGAATCCTTCACCATTAAAGATCGTTTAGTAGACAAGAAAGAATAGAGAATATACCATGGAAGGGAGTTCGAAGGTCGACCATTCCAGGCAGGAGGAGGTCGTTAGCAGGAGGTGAATGGGAGAGGAGTGGAAGGGTACAGAGCAGGATGGGAGGGAATATAAGGGGAAGGAACAGGAGATAATGGAAGATTGACAGACTCAGAAAAGGGAGAGGTATGGAGGAAATAGTGATGAGGAGAATGCAGAGACTACTGTGGGATAGGTGAGAGAGAGAGAGAGAGAGAGAGAGAGAGAGAGAGAGAGAGAGAGAGAGAGAGAGAGAGAGAGAGAGGATCTGTATTCAGGACAGTTTGCTCAGCAGTTGATCTCATTCTGTCCAAAGCCAGGCGCCGGGCATAGACTCGACAATTAGGACCCTCCGTCATCTGGAGAGTACAACTCCAAATGACACACTTCATCGTCTAAGGCCTAGCCTACGCCTTAACTGGTAACCCCAGTCAGACATCCTCCTTTCCGAAAAAGATGTTCTTAACGATGACGACAATCATCCTTCGGCGCCTACCGAAGTCCCAGGGTAGACTGTAGCAAAACAACGTCTTCTGGTGCCTGTGGGAAAAGCAAACGATGGTGAACAATAACAAGAGCCAGGAGGAGTCTGGAATGCTGATGAATGGCGCTAGAGCCTGAGCAGTGATCACGTAGACCGTCTGGCCACGATGTCTGACTAAACCGTCGACAATGAGAGGACGCACATGCAAGGCTCAGCAAGTTGGGAAGCAAGGAAACTTGACTGATTTAAGGAGAAAACTCCACATAGTTGACGGTAAAAGCTGCTAAAACTTTTTTTTTTATGACAGAAATAAGTGCCTGCATTTGGATTCCGGTCCACTCTGCTGAATGGCGTGTCCCCGTTCCACATCTTAATCTAACGGACGATGTAGTGGACTGAGTACAGTGACTCGCCCTGAGCCTAGATGACAACTTGGACTGCTCCTGGCGCTACCTCGCTACGCGTCAGAACTGAAGGGGACAAGCAGGAGGAGGAAAGCAAAATGGATATCGAAGAGAGCAAATGATGCTTTGAGTAATCAGGGCCTGAACGTACTGTGGGGTGTGAGGCGTACATGGGATAGAACTAATTGGAAGGATGTGGTATACAGGGGGCGACGTGCTGTCAATGGGCTGAACCAGTGTCTGGTTTCGGTGCATATGCATGACAGCTAGGGAGTGGATGTGATCAAAGATGGCCATTCTTCGGCTGTTCCTGGCGCTACCTCGCTACGCGGCAAATTGCAAACTCCGCCTTCTCCTGGTTACAACGCGAGTGAAAAGCCACCTTTGGCCAGCCTGTTTCATTGGGAGTACAGTCTTGTAAGAAAATTTCTCACTCCAAAGGAGTCTACATTTCCCTGCCACTGGAAGTAGCGCAGCCTGGGCTGCAAGAGCGTTTAGAAAGGTCCTGGGTAACACCAGAACTCATTTATAGAAACTGCTATATATAGGTATATATATCAGATAGATATTAATAATAATAATAATAATAATAATAATAATAATAATAATAATAATAATAATAATGATAATAATAATAGTAATAAAAGACTAAATGTGTACATGGAGGGCAAAACGCAAGAGAGACAGATTTAAAAATAATAATGTTCAAGATCGATAGGATGGTACCTTACTTTGAACAGTGTCTCCTGATACCCAAACAACCACTAGCAATCCTTGGTACCACCAGCCACGAAACTCCTCGAACTCAGTATTAGAAGTACCACTGCGTCGCCCCAGATGCTGGCCGTGAAGACTCGCCTGCAATCTGCAACTCCACCACCGGAGTCCCGGACGCGACAGACGACAAAAATAACCTTAGACCGCGTCAGAATGCAAGTAGTCAATCTCAGAACTCGGACGAGGACGCTTGTACGAATTCCAACATCAAGACGACGGTCCATCCTCGCAGAGAAATGGGACGGAAACTCACCGGAGGACGTTAAAAAAATGAATAGGGAAAAAGAATCAAAGAAATGAGGGTGGTGGGAAGGTGCACACGACAAAGGAAAAGAAACGAGGGCGCGAAAAATGCATGGAGGAATGACGACAGAGGAGGACCTTACGGGATCAGCTTGGGAGGCAACCGGATGGGGGCTTACAACTATGAAATCAAAAGCGAGAGCCAAAGGGATAAAGACTGGGGCCAAAGAGACAGAACAGCCCTGCAGGGGAGTGGGACATGGGAGCACTGAAATGAGAGGACCACGGGAAGGAAGAAGGCCCGAAGAAGTTGGAACAGAAGAACGGCTAAAGGCCTAGAGTGGAGGGAGGGGAATGCTAACTTGCTCAGAGAAGGAGAGAGAGGGAGAACCACTGAGACGATGAGGGAAACGAAAGGATGTGAGAGGGTAAGTATGTACACTTCCTGTTGCTGCGATGGGAATGCCCCAGGGGTCGCGAGAAGGTGCGTGTCACAGAACGTGTTAGTTTGTTTACCAGCACATTTGCATAGCATAAGAAGTGGACAAAATCGAGGATACAGCACACACTTATACAGTACATCAAATCCCATTACTTCCATGTACATCCTCCCAGCCCTCGTTTTTTTTAATCCTAAGACACAGTCCACAAAGACGATCACTCTGAAGTTACATGACAACACGCACAAGAGCTAACGCATCGGCCACCCATTGTATCTCCTTCTCCTACCTAAAACACGGGACAGTTTTTACTCGTCCTCTTATTCTTAAACACACCATAAATACTTAACTGGTCAAAAAAGAACCCTCTCATTTCTTCTACGTTCCTTGTATCACGTTATAATATTTTTCTTAACACGTCGGTTCTCTTGGTAAAAAAAGTATCTATAGTCCGCAAATGTCGACAATCTGTAAATGTATCATATAGTTCGTTCCGGCTTTAACATTTCATTACTCGAATGCATAATTTCCTCGGAGAGATTCAGCAAGAACTGACCTGGAGACGCAATTTTCAGCTGTCTTCTCTTTTATACAAGTAACTCGAACGTCAGGTTCCAATTTGAACATACAAAGCTAAGTGCTGGTTACGTGCGATGCACACTTTGGCTTCAGTGGGTTCAGATTTCAAAAGTTAAGTCTCAAGAGAAAATGGACCCCGTCCACATTACGATGAGGTGCTTGCATTACAGTAATACCATTTCTAAATGGCTGGGGCAGGTATAATTCGAAACTCCACGTGAGTTATGAAGATACAATCTATAATATATATATATATATATATATATATATATATATATATATATATATAATCACATCAAGCAATGTAAAGAACTAACTGACATCTCCAAGAGTAAATTTAGTTTGTGTTCTCTACTGACGGGAGATTGAGCTAGGATACTCCGTGTCGTGACGCTGACCATTTCCATTAAGACTCCTTCCTTGCTATTAAATACAAAGTGGGGCCTCGGGGCTGTAGTCGACTCGTGGGATATGTAAAGTCTCTCATGGCGATAAAAAAGCACCAACGATAAAACACACATACTGTTAAGACAAAGAGGACGACGGCCACAACGCCTGGCGTCATTGCATGTTTGGGACACGCGAGTCAACAAGCTACTGGAAATGGTGGTTCGAAGACAAAGCGAAGGTGAGCAATGGCAGCAGCCATCTGACCAGACGTATGACTAGTGTGTCAGCAAACCTGCCACAATCCACTGCCCGGGGAAACAAGTTATATCACCGACTCCTTGGGAAATACTGCAGTAATGCTTCCAGTCGGACACAAACGTATGAGTGTCCGGTCTCTCGGAACGGTTAAATAACGGTTCTACGGACACAGAAATATATAAAATAATATCCATCTACTGGTGTACACAATATCCATCTCCGGGTCACACAATATCCATCTATGGGTTTTGTAAACTATACCCATGTTCGGGTGTACACTACATAACATCTATGGGAGTGTACCTTATGTATCCACGGGTGTACATAATATCCATCTATTGGTGTACAGAATATCCATCAACGGGTGTACACTATATTCATCCTTGAGTGTATACAAATATCCATCCGAAATACCATAAAGGAAACTTGAGCAAGACGGTAACATACGACAGAGGCCGGGAGTTGGGGGTAATAATGACAGTACCGGCGGCAGCGTTACGAATGAGGAAGTGGGGGGGGACTATAATTCGTCCCTACCCTCACGACAATTATAACGAATGGAGAGGGGAAGGGTAGGGGGAAGGGGGAGAGGAGACTCGCAGGGTACGATACCGAGTACGTTTTCCAGGATATCGAAAAATGATTTGGCACTGTTCCTCCTGGGATTAATCTGGAAGGGAGGGAGAGAGTGTGTATAAACGAGAAAAATGTTACACGCGGAAACTTAAAGCGACCGAGATTTCAACAGCGAGTCTGATTTCGCTTTTCCTTTTTCTTCGGAAAGTTGGACGAGACAGAGGGAAGCAGCTGGAAATTAAAATTATTTTCTTACTTTTCAAAGAATGGAACATCCGGAAGGAAATTCTGGGGTGCATTAACTTCTTATAAGCAAATCTCGTAGACCACTATATATATATATATATATATATATATATATATATATATATATATACTGCGAGATGTGTACCCAAGACGCCTCCTGTGGATGTCGGCCACAAAGCACCTCCTACCAAACATCCTGAAATTTTCCATCGTCAAAAAGTTGACTCTAAACTGCGATATGTGGGGAGTGAGGCAGTGTGGGGAGAGACGAGGCGTGTCAGCGGGGGTGAGGGAGTGGAACGTGGGAGGGAATGTGTCCGGGGAGGAACCACCAGCAAATGCATCAGTAAGCAAAATCGCTGTCTCGCAATTAGGTGTCGAGAGATTATTTTCCCGAAGAGTGTGTCGGCAAACGATTATATTCTCCCGCAGTGCTGGGATGAACACGAGTATTTACATACCCGTGAGGTGCGGTTCGATACCGTCTGTTGTCCTTTGTGTGTGTGAGGAGGTGGAGAGACGATTTTCCCCACCGTAGGTAAGTCGGTAGACGGACGATCACTGTTCCCTCTGGTGGAAATGCCGATTATCATAGATACTCTTCCGCAAAACAGGCGCCTCTGCAAATAACACCCGAGACAAAGGGGATCACTATATAAATGTAATCTTCCAGCTGAAGGAGTGTTGGTGACCTATCAGCGTCACGCAGTGGTAGCTAAGAAAGGACGATCATCCTACTTCAGGAGCGTCGTCAAACGATAAATGCTCCGAAGTGGGTGTGTGCTGATGACACCCCAGCTCCCTGCAGAAACTGAAGTACGTTGTCTGCGGCGAACTGGAGAACGATTTCGACTTCCAGTTGGTGTGTCGCTTTTATCGACTTGCTTTGTGTCGTTCTTCCCGGCAAATTCACCGCGCACCTCATGCTCAACCTGTGAGCGGTAGCACAAAAGAGGATTACAGTGGTCACAGAGGGTCTTACAGTCGCTGGATGATCTTTATCCCGCAGCTGACGATGGTGAATGATCACGAACTGACAGTCATTAGCGTCGGTAATGGCTAACCATCCGGCAATGGCCATTAAAGAAAGCATTAGTAGTTATTCCACGACATAATGTCTGCTTGTAAACGATCGTTAATCTCGCGCGGTTGTTTATGTCGGCGAAGCATCATTAGTGTTTAATATTGAGAATAATTACTACTACCACACAGCTTGAATGTCAGGTCAGTAATGACCAACCCATACCGTACACGCGTAGGTCAATCAATCAATACACTGCATCCTGCATGTTGGCAAATGACCAGCATTCCTGGGGTTAACGGTGAGACATCAATACCCCCAAAGTGTGTGGGAGAATGTCGATAAAAGATTACTATCCAGTATCGAGTGTCTTCATGGTTCGCCTGAGAAGTCATACCAGAGAGTGTCTTTTACCCGCATCACTGGGAATTTGCATGTATGCAAATAAGTCGCTAGATATCACGTCAGGTTGGATTACAGGGGCCGTGTGATATTCTGAGATGGTCCGAGCTGAGCGAAGACTCGAGATTAGTAGGCATGAGAGGCTGTTCTTCGTGTGTGTGTGTGTATGTGTGTGTGTGTGTGTGTGTGTGTCTAATCGCCTCTGTTCAGTACGGGAAAAGGAATTCTACGTTCGTGAGGTCTCGTCTCTTAAAGTTTTTCCACTATCACACATTTTTTTTTAAACCTTCGTTTGTTATCTACATTTACAATTTTATCACTCAGTTTAGTCCATTCATCCAGTACTCTTGTGCATGTACATCTTTACAGCTCTTCTGACAAGTTTCTTACTTGCTTTCGTAGTAAGTCCTCTGGTTGTTCTATCCTTGTATCTTTTCGAGGGAACTGTTGACATCATCTCACTGTTGTCAAAACTTTGAGGCTGTGATCGGGTCACACCCCTTACTCTCCCCCTTCCATGACACACACACACAAAGCGTCTCTAACCTTTTCCTATACCTCAGCTCACTTAATTCTGGTTCCATCTTTCCTGCCCTCCTCTGTACCTTTTAATAGTTTTTTTTTTTGTGCTTCTTTTACGGTGAACAAGTTTGAGAAGCATATTCTAGTTTTGCCCTAATGAAAAACTGTGAACAGTTTGCTGAATATTTTTTTACCTACGTACTTAACGAAATTCCAGTATTTGCCAGCAGACAGTTTGTGTTTGTTTCCTTTACTAGTTCCATAAGGTGGGACTGTGGTGACAAGTTAGAGACGAGGTCGACTTCAAAGTCCCTCTCAAACACTGATTTCTGCAGCTTATTTCCTACAAGATAATACTCATAGTGTGGGCCTTCTTTCACAGTGTTCCATCCTCATAACTTTGCACTTACTTGGGTTGCATTTCGTCAACCAAGTATCCGTCCAACTTGGAACTTTTCTAGTCCCCTTGTAAACTAATGCAATCGTCCATGCTTTTTACTTCCCTTGTGGACTTGACGTCATCAAGCAAACATATTCAAGATGGAGTCCTACTCTTGGGACGTGCTACTCATACAGATCAAGAAGAGCAAAGGTCCCAAGAGCGAACCCTGCGGTCCGCCACTGGTGACATTACTCATGTTAAGCCACTTCTTGTGGCACATGTCCTATGTTCCCTTTCACCACAATAATCTTGTATCTATTAAAGTAATGTCCCCCTTATTCCTGCCTAAAGATCCAGGTTCTTTACCAGCCTCTTAGGTTGTACAGTGTCAATTGCTTTCTGATGATCTACTCCAGTATTCTACAGCCTATGCTCGTCAGGGAGACCAACAAATAGCCTCATTGGCGACATGATCTCATCATGAACCATCAGGTCTCCTCTTATCTGTACTTTCCACGTAATCTCACACTCCAAACCTCAGTCTCTTCCTGCGCAATATTTTTCTCCATCTCTCCTCCAACAAACACTCCCTGCGTCCCTCCTCCCACAACCTCTTCCCTTTGTCCCCCCATCAACAACCCCTCCAATCCCTCCAACCATATCCATTCCTTCGACTCCTCCTTCCAAAATGCACTCCTCTTCCATCCCGACTCCCACAACCCCTTCCCCATCCCTCGTGCAGACCCCTCCCCACAACATTTCCCTCTACCCCTAGATCCACGACCCTCCCTCACGACCGTTCCCTCCTACGGCCCTTCCCTCCAACCCTTTATCTCTGCCCATGTATCCCTCCCTCCCTCCCTCCCCCAGCCCGACTTATCACAACCCCAGCCGGAGCTCCCCACCAGCGAGGATATCTGATCACCCCAGAGTTTCCCTCACTTACTCATCTTTATTACATCTCATTTCTCTCTCTCGCCCGTCCCCAGTCCTACGTGCCGCAGATTTATTATCTCTTCTCTCTCTCGTGTCTCCCTTCATTCCTTCTTTCTTCCTTCATTCCACCTTTCTCTCCTATGAGGTTAGTCTGTTTTCTTAAACCTTTATCCAATCATTTCATCTCGGTGCATCAACACCAAAAGGTTTTCCCGATTCATCCCTTTAGTTTTTTTCCAATATATTTTCTGATTTTCCAACTCCATGATATTTCCTTCCTGAACTGCATTCTTCACGACTCTAATTCTGTGTGCTTGGCATCGGACAGGCCGTCTATTGGCTGCCAATCGTCTCGTTCTCTCGCATGACCCCAGTTTTATCACACTGCTTGGCCTCCTGATAACCCATATTAATCACTAGATAAACTGCGCCTCTCGGGGCATAAATACACGTGATGTATCAGTTATCATCAGCACTACCATTAGTTCTATTGTCTCCCACCGTTATTACGAATATTATCACCATCGTATCTTACGTTATTTCTTTCTGTAAACACACACACACACACACACACGCACACATTTATCTATCTATATATCTATCCGTCTTTATACATACATAAACCTTCTAAGAGCCAGTGGATATCTCAACCCTCAGGATTTCCTTGATCCCTCCAATGCCTTCTCTGTTCCCTCCAACTTCACCCTCCCAAAGCTACTGCTTGCAGTTTTCGCCCTCACACTTTCCCTATAAACTACCTTTGCCTCACCTAATACCCCCTTCCCTCCGTCTTACGCTATATCCCCTTCTTCAATAACCTTATGGCACTACTAACACCAGTACAGAGACTCCAGCAAAACACCTCGTAGTGAAAACCATCAGGTTTTCTCACATCCGTCTTTTCCATGTCCCTCAGCGGATAACCTCGTCATAAACCATCACGTCTCCCGTTCTCTGTCTTTCCCCTGTATTGTAGGCCAGACGAGCCACACAGCACTACACACCACGAATACTAACGTCTTTTTCCTCCAATTCGTTCTATTTTCGTGTCCAACACATTCTATTTTCGTCTCATACATATTCCACTCTTTCCTACGCTCTTCTCGTCTTCGAGTTTCCTCCCCTTTTCTTTTCTCGTCTTCAACATTCCCCTTCAATTGCCTCAAACTTTCCTGACGTGGGCCATTACACAGATGAACCTGACAGTGATGATCAATCCCATCCACTAACTGCCTCCATCACTGACCAAGTCTGATTCTTGATCCTCTCCGTCTCTATCCGTCTTCTAAATTATCTCTGTCTTTTCCTTCCTTCGCTTAGTTAAATACTTTCGTGTCTTGTATGTTCTGGGCGTTTTCTGATTGTTGCAGAGTTCAATATTTTTTCACCGCGCGCGTCTTTTAAGGTTTCTTTCTTCCCGCGTGTTTCAGAGACCTCGAGTATAATGACAAGGGTAGTGATAAAGCTGGGAATTAATAATCAGAGAATGGAGTAAGATAATACGAAAGAACAGCAGTAGAAGGGAAACTATCACAAAAGGGAAGGGAGGAACGAGGGAAAGAAAAGTATAGTTTACAAGGGAAAGAGAAGGGACAGAAGGACTACCATAGTATGGACCGAAGGGAAGATAATGTACGCAAGAAGATAAGATGTAGAAAAGTTTACATAGAATCATCCACACGTCTACTTGCCATCACTCCACATCAGTGTCTACCTCTACATACATCCCTTAAGTACCTCTAGCCTCACAATTACCCCAGCGCCCTCCGCACTGCAGCGGCGTTCACGAAGTACTCACCCGATGGCTCCGCGTATGAAGACGGACATCACGGTGATGCCGAGACCACTCCCGCTCACCACGATGATCTCCACGAACTCCCGTCGTCTCTTGAAGTACTGGCCCACCATCAACGTCGAAGAGTCCCGCGTCATGCCCACGCCGATACCTGTAGGAGGGAAGGAAAGGGAAAACAGGTCACGCTGTCGTTGGCAACATTCACTGGGAGTGTCTCACACGTCCTCCTGACGAAGGTACGATCGCCGGAAGGATACCAGGCGATCTCCTGACTTAGGTATACTGGTACACAGGGTATGACAGGTCCTCCTGATTTTGGTAAACTGATTCGACCAGGTACCAGACGCCCTCCTGACGGAGGTACAATAGTATATATGGTACCACAACGCTGTACTCTATACTGCCCGTAACTCTGGCCGCCAATACATAGACACTGACAAATGCTTCACCTCCAAAGTAATTGAGTTTCCAAGGAGTTCCCCTGGAAGCAGTTCTTTCCCCAGCCCTCTTCAGCTCTCCCTGTATGACCTACCCTTACCTCCTGCAGACATAAATTACCTCTATCGGACATACATCCATCTACAACCACACTCCCTAGACATTTACGAGTTACTCTTTCCCGTCTGCATTTTTTGGATATCATCCACCTCTCCAGCACTACAAATACTAAATCAACATATCACAAGGAACAGTTTCTACATTGAAGACCCGGAACACATCCTCATTACTTGTCCTACACTCACCTCACACGGACGTACACAGAACATCGCCACCCGGTGGACGTGGCCAGCTTCCTGAATGCTGCGGGAACCCCCACAGACAAAGGGTATCTTTAGGCAGGAAGGTAAAATTATCATTCTTCAAACTCTTATATTAGGGCTTTATATTCAACACTCTGGCACAAATTTAGCTTCCAAGCTCTTTATCTGTTTTCTCTCTCCTTCTACCAACATTTCATTTCATCATGCTCTACCTCTCTTTCCACGAATGCATTGCACACAGCCTGGCAACCTCCAACACAAGTCATCAACTGCTTCCGTATCATAACCTCTCCCTGAACGGTGTCGGATCTTCTCAGCTTTTCACTTCCCTTCTTCTGTTAAGTTCCCACACCTACCCACATCCTTCTTGTTTGAAACTCTATCAAAGTGATTTTTGGATCTCGGAGACGTTATGTATACGTCTATATCATCTGATTGACATTTCTTATTCTTTAAAAGTTCTAGACATTACAGCGAGCGTGGTAATGATGACTGTACGCACCACACTGTGACGTGGGTGAGTTGGGTACGTCCGGAGGGGATACAAAAACGACCTCTGAACAGGATTTTGGCGAAGCTGGCTGTTCAGAAATTCCCCATGAATAAGTTATCTGAGGGGAAAAAAGAGCACTGGTAGCCTGAACGTCGATAAATAACCATGAAGGATGATCCTGAGGTAGACAAGTCAGCTTAAGCGACTCGTAAATGCTATCCAGGAGATATCAAGCTTGTATATTGCCGTAAGTCTGTCTGTCAGTCAGGGTGATGGTCTTTGCGAAGACCGTATATGTAGTCAGGGCGTCTTGGCCGGTAAGCTTGACAAATGACGAGATCAGTCACTGGCATCACCTGCTTGCCTAGCCGTCTGGAGCCAGTTCGATTAATACAGGCGAGAGAGAGAGAGAGAGAGAGAGAGAGAGAGAGAGAGAGAGAGAGAGAGAGAGAGAGAGAGAGAGAGAGAG
>JAYMFT010074499.1:0-14477 GCA_038088735.1 Panulirus argus
CTAACACCAATAGGATCAGGGCCCACTAACACCAATAGGATCAGGGCCCACTAACACCAATAGGATCAGGGCCCACTAACACCAATAGGATCAGGGCCCACTTGCATGAACAGGATCAAGGTCCACTTACACTAACGGAATCTGGGCCCTTTTACACCTAGAGGATCAACAGGGGCAGGGCCCACTAATACCAAAACGTTTAGCTCCTTACTGACGCCAAAAGGATCAGGACAGCTGGTACCATCATGATCAGGGACATTTAACATCAACAGGACCAGGGACAACAATCATTAACAGGACATTAATCTGGTGCACTTACCTCTTGGTCCTACTTCACCAGACCATAAGCATAGCAGTAGTTCTCTCTGCCCAGCATAGTAACCTTACAGACGTTAAGTGCAGTAACCTTAGAGAGATTAGTCGCAGTAACATTCGAAATGTTTGTTACAGTAGCATTAGAAAGGTTGGCAGTGTCAATAGAAAGGTTAGTTGGCGGTAAATTTAGAAAGGTTAGTTGGCAATAACATTAGAAAGGTTAGCTGTCAGTAACGTTAGAAAGCAGAGTAATACTAAGCTTGCTCACCTGGTGAGTGAAAGCACTCTGATTTGGTTTCCTTACTGCACGAAACCTTGGACTTATTCCATACCCCTGGCTGCACCTGTAGACTTATCAGTAGCTAAACAAGCGTTCGTCAGATAATTGGTGGATCATTTCCATGTCCCCTTCATCACGTTTTCACCGCCACCTGACACTGTGTGAGCTAGACCCTATACGTGCTTAAGTAACTTGAGTGTATCGGGTTTTCACATATCACTGTCAGCGAAGCAGTTACAGAGTTCATGGAACCTTAGACCCGGAGGCTTGAGATAGGCGACAAGGGCATTCTAATAGGCAGTGTTGTAGTGTGAGTTCATATGGTTTATAACATAACCTACTGCTTTAGGATCGAGTTCAACCTGTTATATTATAATATATAATCAATCCATTCCGTTTCGTTTCTTACAATATCAGGGTCTAATTCTGGTCTTGTGTTGAACATGATAAAAAGTCTAGTAGTGGAGAGGTTCTCTCAATGATGTTACTGCTTCCTGGTACCTCAACATCCTTGCCCTTGGTCAGGTCCTCGAATGCACCACCGAGTGTGAACCTAACACAGTTACGTGATTCAATTTGATTGAGGTCTATCGTTGGCCTGTGACAGGTCTGTCTGGCCATCCCGTCAACACTGTCAAGTTGAATGGACCCAATTATGAGAGGGAATCCGGAGGAAAATGTGTGTCAAGTCCATTTGTCACTGGAGTACTAAGTAGGCTCCTCAGGCGTCAGATAGTAACACTAAGTACTGGTTTAGGACAGTTAAGGGATGCTGTTTGGGAATAAGATATAATGAGGTCATGATATGAGTTTCTCATAAGGTACGCCAACAGTGTCCTCTGGGATAGCTTTCTGGAGCTGAAGGGAGCCGAAGATATGATGTGGAGGAGGGCGGGAAGCGGGTTCCCTTCACCTCGGACCTCGTCAGTGTAGAGTCAGTAACCGTATAAAGAGAAGAAGGAACCATTCTGTCGCAACAGTTCACATAAACACCTGTATGTTGGACTCCTCTCTCGCACCCACTTCCCTCATTCTCCTAGTCTCGCTTCTCACACCCATCCTCCTCCTCAACGCCTCCCTTGTCCATCATCCACCCTAACCCTACCCCTGCCTATCCCCGCACCCCTCTTGTCTATCCTTCGTCCTAACCCCTCGTCTGTCTATCGCCCGCCTCCACCCCGCCCTTGTCCACCCTCCTCCCCACGACAGTATGAAATGAAGGCCAAACAAAAGAGGACTGATGAATGATTCACAGTGATTTAGACCGACTGATGCAGTAGTCAGAAGCGTAGAAATGGATTCCATTTATGATGCATTTTGATGAAAATAGTAAAAACTAATTAAAAGTTTTTGTTGAGCTGATATTTCAAGCTCGAGAACTACATGACCTTGGAGTAATAATCATTAATGATTTTTAAAATGTAAAACAATGTTTAGCTTCATGTGTTAAATCTGATACAAAGTTATTTCATAGACAGAAAAATAAAGTGTGAAACAGAATACGAGACAAAATAATCTTTACAACCCTGTAAGCCGACAGTAAATAAAACAGTCTATTCAAGTCTGGTCAACAAACTTTACCAGAGAGGAAAAGAATTCAAAACATATACATAAAAAAAGCAACAAAACTGATTCTTTCATTGGGAAGTTAACCTTTCAGGAAAACCCCCGAAATCTGAGATGATCTCTAATGGAAGACGGAAACTCTGCGGACTTCCAGCAGACGTTTTCAAAATACTAAATAATTTCGAGGATAAACTATACCATAAAAGCCGTTTCACGTTCATGACACATTGACCAGACATAACTGTTTTGGAATTAACCACAATCACGCGTTGTTAAATCTAAGAACACTTATAAGAGAACTAGGGACATATTTTGGTAATAATAATCATTATCAGTTTATGAGAAACAAGTTTGTTCGAGAATGTCTATATAATATGCCCTCACTTCAGCCTTTCTTCGTCTTTTTCTTCTTCCTTTCCTCCTCCTCATCTTTTTCTTTTAATTCTTCTTTTTCCTCTTCTTTTTCTTCTTCACACAGCAGTAGCTGACACCTCTCTTCCCTAGACTACGCGGTAGCTGAAATTAGATCAGAATGTGTTATCCCTTTATCCTTTCTTATAAGCATCAATGTTGGTGTGTTCTCTCTATGGCACTGCGCTGTGCTGATGGTTGGGGGGGAGTCTTATGCTTTACGACCCTGTCTCCATCTATACAGGTTAAGCGGTCAGGTAACTATTACTGTCCTCCAGTAGATGACCTCCTGATAGACCATCATGTCCTCATACTTCTGTTATCTCTCACGTGCGTCTCCCCTCTCCCTCTTCCTCCCCATCCCTGCCTCGTCCCTCCTCCTCCCAAACCGTTCCTATTTGGTACTTCCCCATCCTCTCATCCCTCCCCATTTCCACTCTGCCCTCCATCCTCCCCATCCCTCTCCTCCCCACCACAGAAAGCTACGACTTACCCCCACCGACATATTTACCAGCGGCGATAAAAATCCTATTCATCTGTCACTTTAATAATCATCAAATCAAACACGTCCTTCCCTTTTTCTTCGTCTTCTTTACGGTGGCGTGACGGGGGAGCGGAGCGAGACGTGCACCACATGGCACATCCACATCTCACCCGGGTCGTCTGCGTGATGGTGGACCTGTCTACCTCACCGTAACGCTCATGTGACGCGCAGTTGACACTCTGGGAATCCTCTCGTGCTGTTTATATCTGCCATACCATTTTACTTTGACTGCTTCTGTTAATATCATTACACACACACACACACACACACTGACTATCCAAGGACAAGCTGTTGTAGCGGATGTGGAGTAAATAGGGAAGTTCATTTACGAATACAACTACGTAGTGAAACAGTGAGTAGGAAAAGGAAATAGATTTTTGTAAATGATGCGCATTGTAGGGGAAGATTCTGCGAAATCTACATTGGAAGAGTAGGAATATAGCCATCATTTGGCCCTAGTAAGAGGAAAGATCGAGAAAGAGAAAGGAATGGCTCAATAAAAGATGTCACAAAGCGAAGGAGCATTCCGATGTGATGTGGCTAAGTGGTAGGCGACACTCCAGCCTGCCAGCATTTATAAGTAAAAGAAAGGAACAAATATTGCAGGATAAGAAAGGGGGAACAGAGAAACTTTAAAAAGAATACAGAGGAATTCAAACAGCAACAGATCATTGAATACTTCGAGGCTGTTTGTGATAGTGGAAGACATCAGAAGCTGACAGATAAGTGGACAAGTTAGAAGCCACACAGATAATTCAAAGCGAATACCCTGTAAACTATTCATGTGACTAAGGAGGTGCAAATTATGTAAATCGTAAATATGAAGTGAAACGTTTACCAAGACTATTCTCAAACGTATCTGTGATACTGCTTTCCACCGCTCTGATTGATAAATCTTTCTTCTAGTTTATAACCATTACTACGAGTGAAATGAGACGATTCAAGTCTTAAATAGCTTATTAGATCAAGATTATCAAAACCTTTGATAATTTTGAATAATTGTATTGGATTATTCCTTGACCTCTTTTCTAAGCTAAATAAATTCAAGTCGTTCGAATCTCATTGGATTTGTTTCTCAGTCCGGAATCATCATCTGATTATGATTTGTGCCGGGAACCCCGGCAGATTTATTGTGCCGCCCATACTCATCCTGTGAGCGTTAGCGCAAAAGGATTACAGGGGTCACAAAGGGTCTTAGTCAGACCCCAGTGGGTTGACGTTACATGCGTTACATAGTTACATAGCTTCATATGGTAAGGTCTACCTGTTAGATGCAAAAAGTGGATACAAACTTAAAATTTCTGGTTATCATGTCATTAACAATAAGGTGTTGTGACATTTCTTGCAGGATTTGTTTAGATCTATTCCTAAACGGCTCTATTTTTTCGCATTCTAAGATATAGTGTTCTAGTTTGTGTCCAAATCTTTGACCACAAACTTTACAATTTACACAATTAACCTCTCCATATAGGCCAAAGCGCCAGTAGTACCTATAGCCTAGCCTTAATCTAGCAATTATAGCATCATATAATCTGCTGATCTTATTACTTTCTCCATATACATGTTTTACTTTACACATTTCACTGTGATGGAAAATGTTTCTACTTGTGCTTATCTGATCTTGCATTCATGATTCAAAGAAGTCAGTTTATTCCTTTCTAATTGCAGTTTTGAGGCTTCTGATTGACAGCCAAGTGTTGTTTTCAACATCACCTTTACTAAGTGCAAGTTTGGCTATAGCATCAGCTTTTTCATGCTCACGGGGGGCTATATGAGAGGTAATCCATAACAATTTGATTTGAATCCCTTGGGCAATAATGTCTGAGTATTTTTGTCTGGCTTCAGAGACCAGCATGTTACATTCTGATCTTAGGGTGTTAAGTTCCAGTAGTGAAGATAAAGAATCGGAGATAATTAAACAGTCTGTAGCAGAGATTTCTACGTACTCAAAAGCGATAAGTATGGCGAACAGTTCAATTTGTAGAGTAGATGCCCAGTTGTTTATTCTAACATTTTTCTTTAATCTATCATGATTGGGAGGATCACAATGGCAGCACTGCCTGCGCTCCTAGTGGCAGTGTCGCGTGAACCATCAGTATAGGCTTGGTAGCTCGACGCTGTAATTTTTCATTCTGTCTATGTCTTTTTTAAGGTAGGGTGACCAAAGCTGAACACAGAATTCAAGATGGGGACAAACCAAGTGTAAAGCGTAAGGATGATTCCCCTAAGCTTAAATTTGAAAGCTCTACCTATGAATCCACGAATTTTGTTCACTCTTGTTACTGTACACTGCTTACTTGGTTTTCGGTCACTATAGCTTAATACACCCATCTTTTTCCCCATTTACTTTCTGTAGTTCAACGGAATTCACAATTACTTGCGTTTTCGTTTTTTTACGAACGATATATAAAACTTTGCACTTATTTATATTAGAATTAATTTGCCACCTATGAGCCCAGTCCATCAGCTTGTCTATGTCCGTTTGAAGCTGCCGACATTCAAGTTCATTTGCAGATTTAATTCCCAACTTGGTATCATCAGCGACTTTTGATATCTTACAATGCAGCCCATTATCAGTATCATTAATATATATGAGAAACAAAACCGGTCCCAAGACTGATCCTTGTGGTACGCCACTTGTTACGTTCAACCAGTCTGTGGCTTGACCATTAATGAAAATTCTTTGTATAAGGCCAGTCAACGAATTTCCTTCCGAACCCATGCCGGTCCAATCCCGGCTTAGCCCGTGCTGACTCATGGTAAGTAACGCTAACCACTACACCACGGAGGGCCCTGTGTGTTTGTGTGTGTGTGTGTGTGTGTGTGTGTGTGTGTACGTTATACTCACCATACGGTGAAAAAAATAGTGGAATGCAATTTGCATCTTGTATGGCATGAGACAGGAAGACACTGAACTATCATAGGACACAGTTGTCTTACAATTAGACTTTACTGATATAGTTTATGGCAACAGCAAGGTCACAACCAAGGATTTTTTTTTTCCCCAGGACACCTTCTCCCACCAAAACCAATACAAAAAAAAAAAAAAAGATGCAAGAGAGCCGACCCGCGCCGAGAAGGGAGGTGCAAAGGCAGCCCCCTCCCCCAGACAAGGGTAAGAAGCGGATCTTGTTTATCGATAGTGACGCTGGCGGCACAAGTTAGACATTCCTGAAGTGTACACCAACTGCGACACTTGTGGCGCCGACTGTAGACCTCAGGCCCACCTTGAGCATCACCAACGTCTGGGTTGGTTGGTAGTTGTCACCGTCCAGACTGTCCGGACTGACTTGAGGCTCGCCAGCCATGACACAAGTCATGACCGAGTCAGTTAAGGTAATGCGTCATGAAAGAGAATCCAGGACAGTCAGAGTCGAGGATTATATATAAGGGTAAACTCAGTACAGCCCTAGTAAAGTCAGCAGGGTGTACACCCAGCACAGCCCTGGCTACGTCAGAAGATGTACATCCTGTACAGAACTGTTCAGGTCAGGAGGGTGTGCACTCAAAACCGCCCTGGTCACGCTATAGTTTTAAAACTATGTCCACAGCAGGGTTTCCGCTCTGCCCGCTGCTGTTTGTAAGAATCCCTCTGGCAAGGTACCTAATACCTTTATAACATCCCAAAAGCAGAGTTCCTTGGTGGACACCAGACTGTCGAAACGCACGGGATGAGCACCATAAGAGATAAGAGATATGCGGCACAGAGCTCTGCACATATCAGATTCACAATACGCGAACAAGTGCAAGCTCTGGCAAGAACCATAAGACAAGCCAATCAAAACTCCTGACCCAACGATGTTCCACCAGTCAGTAGAGACTCTCCACCAGATTAGTTTGGTTCTCAGTAGAAGCAATAAAAGAAAAACATGAACAAACGCACATTCCGTCGTCAACTCTGGCTGATAAAACACTCAGCAGACGTAGCCGGTGCCGTCAGCAGGTGAGACCCTTGTACCAGTAGCTCTCCCAGTTACAATACCGAGGCCTAGAACACAGTAATAGATCTTGCCACAGAAGATCCCACGTTCAACTCCTTATGAATTTTCACATTAAAAGATTTCCTTCTTGCCCAAAAATCCCGTAAAGGTTGGACCTAGAGCAGAGTAGGGTCGCGTGCGATATGATTATGCTTCATAGCCAGGAAAACATAATAAAAGATCAATATTACACAACATATGGACGACCGAACAGTTTCCAAACTGCGTGATACCCTCGTAAGTCATCCTGATCCTAAGGGGGTATTAACGAATTGCATTTTTAAGATTACTAGAATGAAGACGAAATAAAAGGTTTATTCTTTATTAGAAACAAGTATTGTACCATATGACTAATGGTGTGGCTTCTGCAAGTACATAGACATAATGGATATTCACGTGAATTTATAGCACCAAAATATGATTTTTTTCAGTAAGAAAGAAATATTTGTCGAAGTAATTCTGGACCCTTAGAAAGCCTACAACATGACCTGGTGAGGTGGAATATAAATGGAACTCCATGATAATGATTTATTTTTAGCAGAAGGATTCACACTTGTTATCGTTTGACCGCTTCACTGGAAATGTATTTTCGTCTTGTTTTTCACGCGCAAGGCTCAAGTCTGGGACAGTCCTCATCAGGCCAGGCCTTAACTGATATATGAAAAGGGTTAAAGAGACAGGGAAGGAGGGAGACGGCATAAAAGATGAATAAAGACCTTTGCAGGTGGCGGGAAATCTGCCTTTTGAAAAAGGAACAAGTGGAGGCCGTCAGGTGAAACATGAGAGCGTAAAGAGATCCAAAGCTTTGCGGTGTAGATCAAGACACGGGCAACACAATGGCCCGCCGCTGTAAGTACCGCGATTGCTCTTACACGGAAGAATATATTCTTTAAATTAAAGTCAACCTACGACGGGAAACGCAATACCTTTAAAAACTATTTAATTACTTGGTATACAGTTTCAGACAAATAGATTGAAGTTAGGGTTTAAGTCGGTTCATCATGGGTTGTTTTAATGAGTATATAAGCCTTAATGTGCTGCTTATAGCAACGCGTTTGTTTTTATGAGTGAAAATAAATTCTCTGACTTGCAATTTACTATAACCGCAAGCTTGATAAGAAAGATTAGATTCATCATTTTGTTATCATCTGTAAGAAAATACTAAATTTCATTAAATTTCTATACGGGGATCATATTAGAAAGCTGACAAAAAGTCTTTATTATTGGTAAACACGTCCATGATTCTATCAGGATCCGACAATGGCTGGCAGACGTGCCTCAATGAGATTGATGGTGTTACAGAAATACTTCCGCGTGTGCCTGAAGGTCGTATCATGCACCAGAATGGAAAGATGAGAGTAAAAGTGAATGCGCCTCCCCGCCGTAATCGATAAGACCTTGACACAGGAGTACTGCCAGGGAACGTGAGGGACGATAAAACCAAGTTGGAGGCAACAGGCCACAGAAAGGGGAGGTCCTCCTTCTGAAAGTTTGCCCCAGCTGTCGTCCGACAAGCAAGAAGAATGCGCCACGAGAGACGTCCTTGTTAACAGCGTTTCCCGGAAACCATCATCTCGCTTGTGTCGCCAGTCCTCCTGTCCACTAGCGGCCGGCTCCCAGGGGCAACATACACAGTGGGAGCGTATGTGGTCTGACGTTGATCATTAACACATGACTAAGGTGTTAAAGATCTTTCTGATGGCGAAGGCAGCTTGACGATGACGGTTTTGATGACCCCGGCAGTTGATAGGCAACCAAGGTGGATGAATGAGAGGCTGCGGGAGTATGGTAGCTTGAATGTTTTCTTACCTCTTATCATCATCATTAGTATCGTCATCATCATTATTTTTATCATTATTATCATTATTATTTCTGTGAAGGGTCTCCTGCAGCTTCCGTCAACTGAATGTTTGCTGTTCGAAAAACCATATATTATATTCAGAACTCAGATTATGATAAATAGATCACACACAAATCTAACGAACACAATAACTACATTTACTTCCGTCATAAAAGACACAAATGAGGTACAAGGCCGCGTAATCAACAAACTGGATTTACGCGCTAAGTTCATTATCGTCCTCTAGGTTCCTGGCCATTACATATAGGGCCTGAGAGCAGGCAGACTAACTGGTAAGGTCAGCCTTACAACTTGCTATCATTTCGATACCTGGGGAGCTTGGGTCCTGCCAGAACATACAACCACTTTCAGCTCAACATTAAAATACTTTCCCGCCAAGATATCTGAACTTACGTCATTATGATGATAGAATGCCATCATTATGATCAATAGTACTGCAATACGCAAATTATCTACAATAGATTTGTTGCTTGGAAAACGCAGTCATGATAGGAAAGGAATTTAACAGGGCTTTGATGAACATCTCTGGTTTCATTGATTTAACGTTTTGTTGCGGCTTATACTCTCATTTGAGCCCAAAAGGAAGGGATGATATGCGTTGAATATCTACTTATTAGTGTCTGTAAAAATTATAAAATCTAGTTAGCCTAAGAATATTATTTAGATAAAATCTAATAGTATATGTCACAAAAACCCACCGTGAAACGCGAAATGAGTATCAAAGAAAAAGAATCTTAGGCAAAATTTGAGGTGACTGACACTTCAACATTGCCTAAAATACATTGAAATATGACGTCTTTGAATAAAGAGAGTCCATATCTCCCAGTCAACATAAGATGCTGCAATTCATTGTTAAATATTGTAACGCTAAAACGTACACTTGAAACAACAACACAGTTTTGATCTAAATCCAGTTACACTTATGCTTACTTTTATATCAAGAACTTGCTCCATAAGAAAATAAATCCGGTAGACGAACGGACGGTCTCTCTCAAAGAAGCCTAATTAGTCAAGCTGATATCGTAAATCATATATGCACATATATTTGTGTTTGGTAGCTCTCTATATTGTGTTGGTTTGTTCCTATTGTCCCTCCCAGCCTGCAGATCCGACCTTCCCATCCTATCGGCCCACTGCATGAGTGATCCACTCATTTTTTCATCTGTAATCCTGTTCTCAGTCCTTCCCATGTGCTATGTATTAACGCACTATAAGCCGTTGTTCGTTTGCCCCTGTTGCTACCATGCTGAAAGGAGTAAGGCATTTAGACATGAAAGAAAGTAACACCCAGTTTTATCTTCTGAAAGATAATTCTGACGTGTTTCTTTTTTCATGTGACCGTAGAATAATCATAAATATTGTTGGGACTGAACGTTGCGGTATCAGGACTTACAAACGTCTAGGTATAATAAATAAAGGCCTCATTGATCTCCCATAGATCGCTGACATAAATCCACGAGAAAATAAGTTGACGTCCGCAAGAAAAGTATATGATTAATCTATGATTCTTGAAACAAATATTATGAGTTAGATTTACAACATTTGCTTCAGTGTTAAAGCTCTCGAACTAAAAAAAATCACAGAATTTAAGCAAGAATTACCTATAATGTATTTCCTATTGTGACTAGGATATGACTCATGCCAGTGTCGCAGGTTTACAGGTGAATATTAAACTCACATTTATAATCACAACGTTATAACGGAAGACACAGTAACTAACGTAAACCGTTTGTTATACTTTAATAAACATTAAATCATTACATTAAATCGTGAACAAGGTACAGGTAACTTTCTTGTAATGATATCCTGAATTACTTTTACGAAGAGAATCAAAATTTATTTTAACGTTCTTTTTTTTATATTGAGTTGCGATTGAACTATCTTTTGTGGTTATTTCACATGAATTACAGTATCTGAATTTATCATATTTTACAATTTTAAGATTTTGCAAATCTCATACCAGACACAAATGTATTAACTTAAGATAATCTGTCAGTTGCATGTTGCCTTGTTTGCAAGACACTGTTTGTGCTGGAGTCTGGGCCGGCAAACGTCAAGTGTTACTCTAATGTGCAATAACTGGAAGATCAGAGGAGGAAATTGCATTATGGAGGGCTGAATGGAGTGGCTTAATGAGCAGAGCGATAGGCCATCAGCATAAGTGACGCCCGTGGATAATCGCATTATGCATGTTGGTGAACGGGAGATCATGTGTGAAAAGATTTTCTTTTTTATGGTTCGAGCAAGTCTGGGGGTTGGTAGGGGAGTTGGTGGTCAGAACTGGTACATTGTGGCGTGTCCCTCTAATCTGTTTGCAGAAATTATGCAGATGGGTAGAAATACAATGACCTGAATGTCTAGAACTCCTTGTTCATGCATGTTTTAAAACAGAAGCAAAACAACTTTGGAAGAAAATACCGTTTTGACCATACTGTAACCTTGCTATCATTGTTCATCTTACGTATGATTGTGTGCAGTAAGTATCCCCAGGTCACCAGCGGCGGAAGACAGCACACATGTGTATTCCGATTAAAATATTGAAAAATATGGTGAATATCGGTAGCTGGGGAAGTTAGGTGAGGTTTTCAAAGGCTCTGTTGATATCTAAATGTGTTTTTACCAAACCCAACTTTATGTATGAAAACCTCACCTAATTTCCCCCTGGCAGTCATGATTTACCTTAACTTTTGATAGTTCAGGACATCACATCCAGGATTGTGCAGTCATGCTTAAGGGTTGTATCGATATACTCAATGATTGTACCATCGTGATCCACGCTTTGTATAAGCATATAGGTGAGGTACATGTAGATATCCAGGGTGGCAGATACACAGGGATGTTTACACAGTCAGTGGTATGTTTTATGCATCATGAGCTTGACTAAACATTAAGTAATCAATAGTTACTGTAATACAGTACTTGACATACCACATAGCCTAACAGAAAACTGAGCAGTTCGCTTGCATAGCTATGCACTTGCTCATGAAATGTTTATAAAGTTCACACTGCTAGGTTCAGGACTGTTCCTGTATTTGTCTGTACGAGTTCTGAGTGGAACAAGTCGATTGTTTGACGAACGGCGGTCCGTGTGTATGTTCATGCCTGTGTATGTTTGGTCATGCTCTTTTTATACATGAGAAATTCTCCGGAAAAAAGTAAGTAATTCTCTAAGCAGAGTTTAGGTCAACATATTGTTTGCTTGTTGCTTTTTTCCCCTGAACATAATAAGGGCAGCACCAAGAGCGATAATAAACGTTCTTTGTTAAGGTGGATCCTCAAATTAAACAATAATTTTGGTTTAACGGTCGCTACATTTCAACAATTCTCGTGTTTCTTCCACTATGAGTTAGGTGATTATAGGCTCTGGTTATAACGTAATTAGCCAACCTCAGTAGTTCATATAACCAGCTAACCAATGTCATTCACTGAGTCATCTGACCTGTGGCTTGTTTACAGAGCTCTCCAGGGTATGACGAGATGTTCGTCCAGACATTAGCCATGTGTGAATATTTATGTATAACATTTGAGATCAGATCTACGTCTCGCATGAACTCGTAATCATGTCCTCTGGCCTCTACTGACGTCCACGTCTTATCGTTATAACCAGATATAGTCAGAGTCATTTCATCCGTACCATTATGGAACGAGGATGTTATTGTTCGTATTGTGCTTCGTACAAGTAATGCTAGATTACATCACATGAGTCAGGGGAGGATTTAATGATATGCTTTAAGTTTCGTTATCGCAACTTTATTGTGTTTGTTATTAGGTTCAGTTAGTTAGAATATGGCCATATTCTTAAACTTTTGACTTAAGTACTAGTATTTCCGTATATCCCTTATTCCTCGGGTCAAATATAAAACGTTTGATATACATATATAACAAAACCCATCCAAATTTATGTTGTTATTCATTCGGTACATTTAACTCCATGCAGAATATTCTTTTCAGTTACAGTGCTGTTCATGGGTGTACTCTGATTTTTCTCCATGACATGATCACGTGCATATTCAGAATTTTCAGTTGCGCTCCACTAAGAAATCTACATAATCACCAGTCTATTACACAAAACCTTTCGTTCTGCTTTACTGAGGCGCTCAGTGACTGAACATGTCCAGATATGTCACCTAAGCTGCAGATAACATGGGCTTGTTATCCCCCTGAGATGGGCTGTCTGCTTTAGAACATAATCTGGGGCTGAGCCACAGTGTTAAAGTGAGATTCAGATTCAGGTGTACAGAAATAAAGCTATAGATATCTTTCTTGAGTGTTAAATGGAAGGAAATGGATTTTAGAAGATGAAAAACTTATATTTAGAAATGATAGATAATAGTAGATCTGTTGGTCCATGACGAGGTCATCTGCTGGGGACTGTAGTAGCTTCCAAAGCTCACAGTCTTATTTGCGGTAGAGACAGGTTAGTAAAGCAAAAGGTTCCTTCTCAACCACCACTTCCTCCAGCACAACAGATGAGAGGGAACACCATATAGCATAAAGAGTATACTGCAATGGAAATTTTATAGGATCTACTTTACATTTGGGCCCTCGTCTCCTCACTCCGGAGGACTACCACACCTTCCTTCAGCAAAACATCACGTTCGCCCTCCTTAACCACAACACCCTTCTTCACAGCCACCACTCCTCCCCTCCCTAGTCATCGAACCCTCCCAACAACACCGCCACGCCCTCCCTCCCATATTTCTGGCACAACCTTTCTCGCTCAACAATAAAACATCTCCCAGAAATATATCATCCCCGCAGCCAGTAATTTCTGTCCTGCCAAAGAAATGGATAAATTATGGGCACCTGTGTATGGGGGGTTGTTATCGTGCGTCTAGCAACTTCCTGAGCATGTGGGTTGATAGACAGACAAAACCATCCTTTTACAGTATATAAGCGTCTACCAGGGAAGATTCCTTCGCTGACTATAGCGTTGATCTTAAATAAAAATCTCGCTATTTTTTCCAGAAACAAAACGTGTCGGTACTGGTAACAGATATCACTGATCTGTTTGTCTGATCCTGTCTGGAAAATATTGGGCCTTCACGTTAACAACGTCTCGTGGTAACTTATCCCAGTGTTCGACAACTCTGCACTAAAAAAAAAAAAAAAGAAGAAGAAACTTTCGCTCACGTTACTATCACATGTCCTTTCTTCAACTTTCAAACTCAAAAGTTTATCAGATTTCTTGAAAGTGCGAAGATCCAGAAGTTAGGGGAATGAGGAAATACTGTAAGGGAGACTAGAGCCTTATATACATAACTGCCGCGCTGTAATGTCCATTACCTAATTGAATCTTTGCTTCATTAGAAGAAATTTTGATAGATTCTCTGGATGACGGCCTGGCGCATGAACCCCTGCCTTCCGACGGTTTGTTACGGATAAAAGTTTTTAAGAATCACATATTAATGAAATCATACGGATGGTCTGAAGAAAATTATTTAGTATAATTCTGCATATATATATATATATATATATATATATATATATATATATATATATATATATATATATATTTAT
>JAYMFT010074509.1:0-14477 GCA_038088735.1 Panulirus argus
AATATATATATATATATATATATATATATATATATATATATATATATATATATATATATATATATATCCGTTTAGTAATATACCTTTTGTCTCGAGGATGTACATAATAATATAACCGGATCGCGATAAGAAAACTTTTGTAATTTGCATAATAGGACTTTGTTTTGCAATAGACAATGTAATAATGACATGAAAGAGGATGTAGCGTGAGATGGTGGGGACAGACAGACAGGAGTTTCATTCTCGTGCGACCCAGCAAAAGGAACGGGAAATTAGAGGTGTATGTCATACACACTGTAGGAAATACGTAGTTAGGAAACCGAAATTAAAAACTCTGAAGTTTGAAACCCACACACACACACACAAAGCTTCTCGTGTAACATATCATAGGAATATTCGTGTGTGTGTATCACGCAAACTTGACATCAGTCTGGGAAATTCAGTTTTGTAAGCATGTCGTGGGCGGCAAGCATATTATGCAATTATTGTTCTGGTTCAGAGGAGGCAGAAGGAAGCACTCGAGTCTGTTTTTTTTTTAACATCAAGCTGGTGGATAGTGTTGCTGGGCTCCGGTTTGAGAACCAGTGTTAAAATGTCTGTTTAAGTAAGACATACTCATTAGGTATACTCTACTATGGACTCGAAGGGTTTCCAGAGACCTGCACAGCGCCTTATAACAGTCATCCTAAGACAAGCACCTGGGAATAAAGTTTATTATATACGAAGAGAGTCGTATTGTCAGAGAAACATTTGTACAAATAGGGACGCTTTCCTTGCAGAGTTCAAGTCACACAGTTTATCAGCCAGGTAATAAAGTCAAGTCAACCTCGCCGGGCAAAGTATAAGTATCCGGTTGAGATGGATGAGGTTTAAATTGTGTAGTGGAGGCAGCTTGTCCGGGCTTTCCTGTGGGTCGCTTCTCCCATGACCTCCAGAGCCTCTGGTTGTATGAGAGCAAAGCATGAATGGATTTGATGGATTATCTCTGTAAAAGGCTTTGGGGAAATGCCCGGAACTTCGTATTTAATCAAACGCTCATTATCTCATCATCATTTCCCGGACACAGAGACGGAAAACCACTAAAGTCTGACTTGAAAACGCTTAAGAGAGACAGATATTAAAATTCAGTTTTTTGAGACTTTCTGCACAATATAAAAAAAAAAGGGTGAACGATACACATTTAGTTTTTGTTTTGGATTCTTTGATATGATATTTAACATGGAAACTAACTTATCTTTTTTCTGTTACAGATTAATTGAAGCCTTATCTTTTTTCTGTTACAGATAAACTGAAGCCTGACAGTTTAGCTAAGCTTAACCCTATGAGCGAGGTAGAACGAACGACCTCTGGGAACTTTCTTAAAAAGAAGAGAGGATCTCATCATCGCTATGGTCTCCTCTAGGCTGGCGGCGTGCTCTTAAAAAGAAGAGAGGATCTCATCATCGCTGTGGTCTCCTCTAGGCTGGCGGCGTGGTTCCCCAGGTAAGTCCCTGTATGGAAGAACTCCTGTGACCTGACTGAAGAACACATCACTGTGGGTGATATGTTACATGGTAACAGCTGGAAGGTTACATCCTATGGTTACAAAAGTGTGTGTGTGTGTGTTCAGGAAACAAGTTGAGGTGAATGTTCACAGACATGAAGTGATAACTGTATGTCATGGTTTTTGTTCTTGTGACTACATTTGAATGTCAGTCTGGCGACAATGTTCAGTAATCCATTGGTGATAGTATCATTAATCTGCTTTCTCTCTCTTTCCCATCAGTATAATCAAAATGTAAGACTCTGTTTTGAATACCAATGTTAAAAAGTTCACATAAGGCAGCAAAAAACATTCATAGTATTTATTTGTGTTTAATATTCTTATGTACTCACTAATATGGACTCGTTGGGTTTCCAGAACCTGGAACGCCTTACAGTCATCCTAAGGCAAGCAACTGGGAATAAAGTAAAACGAAGAGAGACGTATTGTCACAAGAAACGTCACACCAACACCAAGGACGCTTTCGTTGCAGAGTTCAAGTCACACACTTTATCAGTCAGGACTAAAGTCAAGCGAGTCTTGTCGGGCAAAGTATAAGTATATGGTTCAGATGGATGAGGTTTAAATTGTAGTGGAGGCAGCTCGTCCAGGCTTTCTGGTTGGGTCACATTGTCCATGACCTTCAAAGCCTCATTATGTGGCTGCAAAGCAAGAATGGATTTGATTGATGTGTCTGTAAAAGGCTTTGTGGAAATTTCCAGATCTTCATTTTTAATAAAATATCATTATTTCTTGAACTCAGAGATGTAAATATTAAAACCATCTTAAACTCATTACTTCGAATCTTACTTAGAACAAAGATATACATGTGTTAGAATTCATTATTTTGAGACTTTCTGCAGAATATAAAAATGTTTACAAAACAAATTTAGCTTTTGTTTTGGATCTTTTAATTTTTTTATGTTTAACTTTGAAACTAACATCGTTTTGTTTTTGTTACAGATAAACTGAAGCCAGACTGTTTAGCCTTTACCCTTGAGCAAGATGGTACAACCCTTGAGTATGATGGCCCCCTCAAGAACAGAGAGGTATTCATCCTTCAACCTGACTTCAATTTTATTAAACAAGAACAAAGAATCTCATCATCACCAGCGTCTCCAAAGTGAATAGTCTTACCTCTGGACTGATGTGGTTCCCCAGACATGTCCGTGTTTGGAAGAATTCTGTGGGACGTACTTTCTAAAGTACTCTGCATCCTGTAACCTGACTGAATAAAATGTCATAGTGGGTGATATGTTATTTGGTAACAGGTGGATTGTTACATCCTGTGGTTACCAATGTGTTTGTGTGATAACATTTAATGTCAGCCTGGCAACAATGGTTGTTAATCCATTGGTGACTATCATAACCTTCTAGAGTCATTCCATATCAAATCACCCATTTTGAGAAAAATTTCCCAGGTCACCCTCTCAGATTTCCCTGAAAAAATTCACAGGTGCTCCTGTACCAAACTTATGGAGGAATCCTAGATGTTAGGTCTGTATCTCTATAGTTTTGAAACTACAGCCCTTTGAAATTTTAAGTGATTTTATGTATCTAGCCAAATGAGCCTTTTGGTCCAACTTCCGACATTCATAGCTCCTTTGATATGGCATATAAACTTTGAAACTTCATGACTAAGGCTAACATTTTCAGTACTTTTCCTCCTACAAGGCTCTGAAAATTCAAAATGTAAGAAAATGACACCCTCTTTGAGAGCTTCTCACTCAAACATTATTCTAGATAAAGCACTTGGAGTTTTTTCCTGTCATTTATGACATATTAGGCTATGTGTATGCAGTAACCATAGTTATTATTGCTATAAGAGTGTCGGAATAATTTTTTGAAATGTGCTTTGTTTTCAGATTTCCTCAGAATTGCTTATTTTCATGTCCTCATTTGACCACGTGGGCAGTTAACCATCATTTTTATATTTTTACCATGTATTCATATATATAACTGAAAGATGTGACAAAAATTAGGGGTTGCTGCTGAGCTTCCTTCTGGAGTTATAATTTTTTTATAAATGAGCTGTCATGCTCTTGTTGCTGTACAAATTCAACCAAAACACAAATATTGCATAGTTCACAGTTTCAGAATTGCCACATAGACTTATTTCAGTAAGAGGAGCATACTACCCCTTCATAAATTAATTCAAAATAGTGATTTTTTTTTTTTTTTTTTTTTTTTTTTTAGGCAATTTTATTGTCAAAAACATATCAAAGCATTATCACCAATAATGGATAAATAATCACAGCAAGAACTTTTTCTTTTCAGGACATAAACAGTCATTGTAAATAGTATTCAGATTCACAGTGACAGTAGTCAATACTTTCATAGTGACCAGTCAGCATTTCACCAAATAGCTTTTAATATTACAGTATTGATAAATTTTGGTAATACCTTAATTTTATAGTTTATCATTTTGAAGAACTGGGACATCAGTATCACAAATAACATAATGACTTGCATGACATATATTGCAAAAGCATACTTAACTGGACATGGCAATACTCAAGAGTTATTAATTATGAACAAATTTTGGGAAGAGGGTGAATTTTGTTCTGGTCATTGGAACTAATTATGTAGTTGCGAGCGCTAATTCCTTGAGCACTAGGTGCACTGATGACACTTGTGATATGTTGCAATGGTACCCAGCATTCATCTTTTCAAGTCCTTACAGGCCATGAGAGTACTTTTGTAACACTGTAATATTAAAAGCTATATGGTGAAATGCTGACTGGTCACTGTAAAAGTATTAAATATTGTCACTGTGAATCTGAGTACTATTTACAATGACTGTTTATGTCCTGAAAAGAAAAAGCTCTTGCTGTGATCATTTATCCATTATTGGTGATAAATGCTGTGACATGTTTTTGACTACAAAATTGCCCAACTTGAAAAAAAAAATTTTTTTTATTTACATTATTTTGAATTAACTTATGAAGGGACAGTATGTTCTTTTTACTGAAATAAGTCTATGTGGCAATTCTGAAACTGTGAACTATGACATATATGTTTTGGCTGAATTTGCATAGCAACAATAGCATGACAGATCATTCTTTAAAAAAATTATAACTCCAGAAGGAAGATCAGCAACAACAACAATTTTTGTCAGATCATCTTCAGATATATGAAAATACATGGTAAACATATGAAAATGATGGTTAACTGCCCACATGGTCAAATGATTACATGAATATAGGCAATTTTGAGGAAATTTGAAAATTGAGCACATTTCAAAAAATTATTCTGACTCTCCTGTAACAGCAATACACATGGTTAATGCAAACATATGACCTAATATGTCAAAAATGACAGGAAAATTTCTCCAAGTGCTTAATCTAACAATGTTTGAGTGAGAAGCTCTCAAAGAGGGGGGTTGTTTTATTATGTTTTGAATTTTTGGCCATTTTCTGAACCTTATAAGAGGTAAAGTACGTAAGAGACACCTGATCTGGTTACATTTCTGAATTCTAAAGAACAAATGAGCTCGTCACAAAGTTTCAAAGCTGTACATGCCATATCAAAGGAGCTATGAATGTCGGAAGTTGGACTGAAAGGTTCGTTCGGCAAAATGCATAAAATTTCATAGAATTTCAAAGTGCTGTAGTTTCAAAACTATAGAGGTACAGACCTACTATCTGGGATTTTTACACAAGTTTGGTGTTGGAGCACCAGTGAGTTTGTTCTGGGGAATCTGAGAGGGTGACCTGGGACCTTCTGGGTGATTTGATATGGAATGACCTTCAGATCTCTGTCTACCATCATTATTGTTATAATGTAAGAATTTTCTAATTTTTTCCCCACTCTATTGTCATTTTATGCATTAGCAAGGTAGCATGTGCCACAGCCGCTTACATACACACGTATATACTTATATGCACATACACGTATATTATATATTTTTTCATCATTGATCACCATTTCCTGTGTTAGCAAATTAGCGTCAGGAAACGGTCAAAGAAATACAGATTTTCTCCTTTGCCTCCATAAGATAATGATCAGACATCCCACCAGCTGCCCCTCTCAGCACATTTACATCCAAAAATCTCTCTTTTACATGCCTATCAATTAATACATAATATAATAATGCCCGTTGACCATCTCTTCTACTCACATCCGTATACTTGTGAATATCTCTATTTTTAAACCAGGTATTCCCAATCACTAGTCTTTTTTCAGCATGCAAATTCACAAGCTCTTCACCATTTCCATTCGCAACACTGAATACCCCATGTGCACCATTTATATCCTCAACTGCCACATTACTCACCTTCGTATTTAAATCAGCCATCATTAATACCTGGTCTCATGCACCAAAACTGCTGAGACACTCACTCATCTGCTTCCAAAACACTTGCCTCTCAAGATCTTTCTTCTCATGACCAATAATCACCCATCTCTCACCATCCACTTTCAGTTTTACCCACATCACTCTGGAACGTACTTCCTTACACTGTATCACACATTCCCACATATACCTACCAACACATACATATATACATACATACACATGCATATGCACATATACCTGTTCATACTTACTCGCTTCCATCCATTCCTGACACCATCCTGCCCCAAAGGGAATAGCATTGTCACCCCTTGCGTCAGCTAAGTAGCACCAGGAAACAGACAAAAAAGGCCATGTTCGCTCGCACTCACTTCTCTAGCTGTCATGTGAAATGCACTGAAACTACAGCTCCCTGTCCACTTCCAGGCCCTACAGACCTTTACATGGTTTACCCTAGACATTTCACATGCCCTTGTTCAGTCCAATGACAGCACGTGGACCCCAGTACGCCACATTGTTCCAATTCACTCTATTCCGTGCATGCTTTTCACCCTCCTGCATGTTCAGGCCCTGACCGCTCATAATCCCTTTTATTCCATCCTTCCACCTCCAATTTGGTCTCCTGCTTCTCCTTGTTACCTCCATCTCTGACACATATATCCTCTCTGTCAACCTTTCCTCACTCATTCGTTCCATATGTCAAAACCATTTCAACACGCCCTCTTCTGCTCTCTCAACCACACTCTTTTTTTACCTCACATCTCTCTTACCCTTACAGTACTTATTTGATCAAACCATTTACACACATGTACATATTCAAACTTGCTTGCTTTCATCCATTTCTGGCACAACCCTGCCCCACAGGAAAGAGCATTGCCACCCCCAGCATCAGTGAGGTAGCACCAGAAAACAGATTGAGAAAGGATGCATCCACTCATATCTGTACATGAGCTGTCATGCATAATGCACTGAAACTACAGCCCTCTCTCCACATCCAGGCCACACAGACCTTTCCATGGTTTGCCCCAGACATTTCACATTTCCTGGTTCAGTCAATTGATAGCACATTGACCCCAGTATACCGCATCATTCCAATTCACTTTTTATTCGTACTTGTTTGCTTTTATCCTTTCCTGCACCAAAGGAAACAGCATAAATGCATGAAAGAAAAAAATTACATAAACATTCTCTTCTCCCCATCCATACACGAGCTGTCATGTGTAATGCACTGAAACTACAGCTCCCTATCTGCATCCAGGCCCCATAGACCTTTCCATGATTTACCCCAGATGTTTCACATGCCCTGGTTCAGTTCATTGACAACATGTTGAAACAAATATACCACATCATTTCATTTCACTCTATTCTATGTACATCTTTCACCCTCCTGCATGTTCAGGCCCTGATCGCTCAAAATCCTTTTCACACCATCCTTCCATGTCCAGTTTGATCTCTCTGTACTCCTTGTTTCCCTCACCACTGAAACATATATCCTCTTTTTCAACATTGCCTCACTCATTCTCTCCATGTGTCCACACCATTACAACAAACCCTCGTCTGCTCTCTCAACCACACTTTTTGTTACCACACATCTCTCTTACCCTTTCATTACTTCAAACAAACCACCTCACACCACATACTGTTCTCAAACATTTGATTTACAACACATACACCCTCATACTTATAGGCATGAATTAACAGTCTTGCACCATATGTTGACAGCTGCAAGAAAGACCAATGTAAGAGAATCAGGTTGTAGCAAGTGTTCACACACCTTTAGTATGCAAATAATAATAATGTCAAAACTAGGTTGAATATAGGAATTTAAAAGTGCCTTATGGGTCTAGGCCGGGTGTTCCCAACCCTTTTCTTCCTCTGTACCCCTTGGGCATTCTGACAGGTTACCATGTACCCCTAAAAACTAATTTTGAAATGTTACATACATGTGACTGCAACATGAAAGAAAGAGGGAGGAGAGCTTGCCTAGTAGGCTGCTGTCTTTATCGTCTGACTTGTACCGAGGGTGTTCTATGTTGCTTATGTTCTGCATTACTCATGGTGTACACTGTATAGTAGTGTACACCATGGTTATACTTTCAGATTCCTATGTACTACCCCTTGAGAAGTGTAAATGTACACGGGGTTGAGAACCCCTGCTCTAGGCACTTCATCCATGGAGCGAGTGTAGCCCCCTAGTGTTTGACCTTTAACAATGGTGAGGGGTGTCAGTGACCCCATTCACCCTACTGTGCCCCTATATTGTATCACCAAGATGTATGTGAACAGCATCAAGGGAGGATAATGTATGTATTTATATTGTTATGTTAATAATTTTAGTTTCAGTTTTATGTATTATTATATTTTTATATGTATGATATTTCCTCTTCCCTTCCTTCCAAATTTTCCTTGGCCATATTTGTTTTCATACTTCCTCCTCCTCCCATTTCATGAGTCTCTCGTCACCATTTCACTTAACTACAGGGAGTCTTGTAAGGGTTCATAACCAAAGTTTGCCCCCTTTACCCTTTGCTCAACATACAATTAAGTAGCATGTCATGGATTTATCTAAGAGGAAGAGGTGGAGAAAAAAATGCAGGATGTCTTAACAAGTTCAGACCCATATTGAGAGTTCACCTTTATCCCTTTAGTTCACCAAATGGTCAGATTGCATAACATGAATATGCATACACTTACCGATGAGTATACTCATGGGTATGTGTATGCAGATTCATGATAAGCAATTTGACCTTATTTTGAACTCGAAGGTAAAGAGATGAACTCTGCATGTAAATCTGAGACTTATGTTTATTTTCCTCCACCTCTTCCACCTTCCCTTCTTATGTTTATTTTCCTCCACCTCTTCCACCTTCCCTTCTCTCTCCACCCGAGACGGTGCTTCCCTTCCCCTCCACAACTTTCTAAGAGCCGTTGGAGTAAATGGGGACGCCATTGTGGCGCCAGAACTGCTCCCCCCCCCTTCACTCCCTTCCACACTCTCTCTCTCTCTCTCTCTCTCTCTCCAACGTACACACACGTCCGCCACCATTGACCTTCCTGACCCCGCCTTACCAAACACCCGTCATCACCATTCCACACCTCCTTCGTCAGCAAATATACTCCTCAACTCGTTATAAGTGACTTATCCTACGTGTTATGAACCAGACTTGGATGGTGGGGGGGGGGGGTAGGCGTTTTGAGCACACACTTGCCGAGGTCGGGCGAGTCATGTTCATTCACCAAGTGCCAAAGGCTTTTATTTATCCACATTTATGGGTGTTGCTGGCATCATTTATTACCAGGGCGAGTGACCCACCCTCGAACCTGGGCGGCCCAACATAAAACATAGTATTTATGATGGATTCTGTACCCAAAGGCAGCAGAACTTTTCTGGTGAGTTTTTTTTGACATTCTGTTATTGTTATTGCTGAAGTCTACATACACATAAAGGGATTTAAAGAATTTGGGGAAGCAAAGTAAAATTATCACTAAAAGAGTATCAAGGGACGGTCTGGGGTCAACTCTATATAAAATTATTTCGTGGCGAACGCAAAGATCCAAGTTATTTTAACTTGAATCCTCATCAGTAAATTGTGGAATTCACATACACAATCCCCCAAGGAACACCGCTTTGAATGGTGATAGTTTAACTAAATTTATCGTTGTAATAAAACGATAATCAAAAGAAGGAACAGAGAAGGGGGTTAAGTTGAGGATTTTTCCTCTAAGGATCATTCTAATGTTATCGCTGCCTCGCCAACGCGGGAAATGGTAAATATGTATGGAATACACAAACACTATATTTATATATGTATATATATATGTGTGTGTGTGAGCACGTATAATTGAAAACGACAGCATATTTAGAGTTATAGATCCTTCAAATTGTTCTTAAACTTTCAAAAGTATTATTCTACCATAAGGTAGAATATGATAAATTATTAACTACGGACAACTGGTGTTTGAGCACATACCTAATGGTAGAATAATACTGAGAAAATGAGAACAGGAAAGATTAGTAATATTATGCTGTCGTATTAATTCTACGTGCATGAAAAAAACCACCCAGCTTATATATTTGTATGTGTATACACACAAGCTCGTATTTGTAGGGAGGATTAAACCTGGCAATTTACCAATGAAACGGGAATATAGTGTAATGCGTTAAACAAAATTTGATTTTGTAAAGTACTGAACTATATGAAAAGTATAAATGTTTAAATAGCAATATAATGTGTATATTTTTAGGCTAATTATATCGATGAACCAAAAGGACAAAAGCCAACACTGTATATATATTTATTAAACATACAAATTAAATTATATATATATATTTTCCTAAATTTGATTTAAAATACTAAACCATATATTTGTTATAAAAGATATAAAAGATATGTACAAAATATATACATATATATGTAAAAATATATGTGGCTAATTTTACCGGTGGACAAAATCTGACGCTAAATAAATCTGGCAAGCCACACCTAATGAGGGCTTTTTTCAATTCTGTCTTTCTTGGTCTTCCATGTGGAATCCACAACTAACAATCTCTTGCAACTTTTTCGTCTTTCCTTAGTGTCCAAACCATCTTTAACTGAGCTGCATCTATTTTGTTCAGTACTGGACAAATGCAGATCCAACCATGGTTCTCAGTGGGCTCATTTTTGCAGCCTGGATCCTGTTTTTGTCAGCTTTTTGAGCACCCAATTCTCTGATCCACAAACCAGTGTGGGCGTCAAGACTGTCAAGAATAATTCTTTTCACTCCCAAAGGTAATTGCTTTTCTCTAAGTATTGGATATATGGCTCCTACCCACACTCGTGCTAAACTTTTATTCTTTCAGTTAAAAACCTTATATTCCTACCATCCTTGGTAATAAAAATATTTCCTAGATATTTGAAGCATTGTGTTTTCATCATCTTATTTCCTATACTGATGTGAAACTCTTTTCTGCCCTTCTGTTGACTGTTAGGATTTCTTTAAATCTTCCAAAATTTATAGATTTAAAATACTAAACTACATAAATGTATTTTTTTTAATTAGGAATAAAACAACAGCATATATACATATTATTTTTTTCTTTTTCCATACGTATTCACCTTTTCCTGCATTAGCGAGGTAGTGTTAAGAACAAAGGATTGAGCCTTAGAGGGAAAATCCTCACTTGGCCCCTTCTCCGTTGCTTTTTTGGAAAAGCAGAAACTGGAGGGGAGGATTTCCAGCCCCCCGCTACCTCCCCTTTTACGACACGCAGGGAATACGTGGGAAGTATTCTTTCTCCCCTATCCCCACGGATAATATATATATATATATATATATATATATATATAATGAGCTCGGATGGGGTCAGTGTGGTTGCTGATGCCGAAGTGCAAATCGGGGACGAGGGATATCTGCTGGCAAGGGATGATAGTGGTGAGAGTCGTGCAGTAGTTTCTTCCTGAACTGTCAGGTAAGGTCCAGTTGATGGTCTGAAAGAATTGGAAGGACCAGCGTGTATGATCCTTTTTAACAGATGGCGTAAGAGGGACCGAGGACGACCTTGCATGCTCTGCTCTGCACCTTTCCTAGTAACCTCTGTTGTGTGGGTAATGGGGAGGAAGACCAGGCAGGGTAGGGATAGGTGAGTCTGGGAAGTGTGAAAGCTGTGTATTTATTCTTATATCCAGGTGCAACGAGTCCAAAGGGTGTTGAGAACATAATCAGACGAATTCATGAAGATACACTTGTGTTCCTACCAATTTAGTTTACTTTTAGATTTATTTTTGTGTAAACTAAATACATAAAAACAGGCAGCCATTCGGCTGAAATTACACAGTTGAGGTAATACGTATATTACAGAACTGGGAGGTTCTCATGGTTATGTGTGAACTTATGCAAAAGCTTAAGATTGGGGTGAGATGGATATATCCACAGTTTGGATAAGCATGTGAGTGGGGGTACAACTAGACAGACAGGATGGTAGACTTACAGGGGATATATGTGACGGGGATGTATCAGCAGCGTTTTGTCGTGTGAGCTGCCAGTGTTGTCAGAAAGAGAGGACAGGTTCAGCGAGATGAGGGCCTCTTATTAGGTGGTAACGGCCCTGGATGATTCTGCATGCCCTTTTTCTGCATTCTTCCAGCTGGTCCCTCTGTATATTCATTGGTGAGGAGGACTAGGCAGGGCAGGCGGTAGGTGAGTTTGGGGAGAATGAATATGGTATTTTTCTAAGCTCATTTAGCGGAAGGCCTAGTGATTTCAGTTTGCGGAGAAGGTACAAACGGTAAGAGGATAATGATAGTGCTGACATGACTCCTCCAGTTTAAACCGTCGTCTTTAGTGACACCAAAGAAGTTTTGCAAGTCTCTGACTATCGAAGGTTATCAGGGCTAAGTGTGATTTCAGGGGGCAGGATGTTGTCTGCGCCCAGGTTGATGCGTATCATCACGGTCATAGTGTGTTGATGGTGACGTCTTTAGCAGCAGTCCACTCCTGAAGGTTGTTGATGATGTGCTGAAGGGCACCGGATGTCAGGAGAGTTACTGTTGATAGTGACCCTGAAGCTGGAGTCGCCTACGTACCTCCATCGGCGATTTGTATCCCTAAAGGCGTTATTGATAAGGATGAGGAAGCAGAGTGGCTCCATCTCGGTACCCTGTGGTACACCGCATGTTAGGAGTAGTGATTCCGACGTGGCTCCCCTAAAGCGGACGGGTTGGTGTCGCCCGGTCAGAAATGCCCTGCACTTTGGAATACAACTTATGTCACTCCCATACTAAAATTCACCGATACAGAGTCTCTTAATAGCTTACGGCCTGTCGCAGTCACTCCAATCCCCAGTCTAATCTGTGAAAGTTTTGTGATTGGGTCTATACTGACACTGGTGACTGAGTAGACCCTCTATAGTTTAGAAACACGAAGTCTTCCTCCACCACTCACTGCCTTGTCAGCCTCCTAGACTCCATTTACCGCACCTTGGAGAAACGCCCATGTAGTTCCAGGTCGATGGCTTTCTTCATGCTGATGTTATGGTTTACCAAGTCGATAGCCTTAGTGAGGTCTACGAAGGTGAGTGCCAACGAGGTCGCGCGATTCTCCAAGTTGCGTTAAATGAAGTCTAGGAGGCTGACAAAGCAGTAAGTGGCGGAGGAAGACTTCATGCTGCCAAATCGCCGAGGGTCTGCTGAATCAGCAATGTCAGTACAGGACCAGTCAAACCCAAAACCTTCACAAATCAGACTGGGGACTGGAGTGATTGCAACAGGTCGTAAGCAGATTCTGGGTCGGTGGGGCGTTTAGATTGCTTGAGTGAAGCATAAATTATGGCGGTTAGCAGTGTATGCGCGCGCGCGCGCGCGCGTGTGTGTGTGTGTGTGTTTGAATGTAATGGGAATCTGTGCATATTTTGTACATGTGATTTTATTTGCGCGTGTGCACACGTACGTGTTATATATGGTGTTAAAGTTTAAGTAAACTTAGCTTACGTGTATGGTTAGTGTTACCGGACTCCACCTGCTTGAGGTTACGCCGTGAGTGTAAATCGCCTTTAACTAGGCTGTAACACTTGTCAGTTGAGGATACAGAGCACAGTCTTGTTAGAGAGCTTCTCTCTTTGGAGGAGTCCATCTTGTCCCTGCTACTGAGTGGGGCGCATCCTAGAGGTTGCAGAAGCCCCTTGATGAGGGGGTGGGGGTCTTGGGATTGTATGAAATTAATATGAAACGTTAATTGTGCGTACGTCCGCCAGCGGGGTACGAGCATCAGTATGGCGACTTCTGGCACCTTGCCTGCTGTTGCCGAGTCCTTGTGAAAGGTCTCGCAAAATAATCCTTTGTATCTGTAATCTTCCGGATAGCTCGTGGTTACGGGCAAATATGCAGGGAAAGCGCTGGTAGCCAGAATCAGGTTGTCTCATAACCAAAGCGGCGGCGTGCGTCTCCGAGCAATGTTACAAATGAGAAAGACCTCGTTGAGTGATTTCCCTACTGAACTATAAATGTACATGCTCTCTCCTTGTTATATATACTGTGACGTATAACTCAACCTCATATTGCTGACATCGACATCCACACAAACTTTATAGCCTAAGGCGAGAAAGGCTAACGAAATATGACACTGGAAAAACAAGCATTTTAGTGTTATGTTGTGGTTTTCTTTTGCATTTTCAATGGGTAACTTGTAATAAAACACAGAAACTGAAATTTCATGGGGTAAAGGAGCTTATCTGTGTAGTCAGTTTTACTTTCAGTGCTGGAAATCTATGTGGTATTTGCCATTCAGTATGTGGACCGACACACAGGAATCACTTGACATTGTAAAAGTGAGAGAAAAGCCAAATTGTCTTGAAAAACGGGAGGAGACAACGAGAAATGATGGAATAATAAGTTGACGAAAGATGCTTGGAAGCGGTAACTGACGGGGACAAAAAGAAAACGAAAGACGAAGAACGAGTAAAAGGAACCAAAAGAAAATTAGACAGAGAAATGACAAGAATAGCAAGCAAAACAGAGGACGTGGAGGACTGGACTGGAAATGATTATGTAGTTATTAAAGACGAAAAATGCACAATGCAATAAACCAGAGGAAACAAAGGAAATATCAGCCGCCTTGGCGGTGTGGTGGGTTAGGGCGCTGCGAGTCCCTCAGTGGTCGCGCGTTCGCTCCCCGGCTGCTCAC
>JAYMFT010074520.1:0-14476 GCA_038088735.1 Panulirus argus
TATATATTTCAATTAGGGCCCGGCCTTGATGTGGACTTTTGTCCGTGACTGGAGCCTTCAACATAAAAAAAAAAAAATAGTCCCCTGCCATCTGCAAGTAAACGATTACGTGAAGAGGAAGTTTCCATCCCAAGCTAATGTGCTGATGACTTCGTAATGTTTATATCCACGCCGCCTCCATGGTTGTCACAGTAGGCATGCATTTCTCTTACTGTTGTCACTTTTATCATTGACGTTATTAGAACATTAATCTTGTGACACATTCTAAAGAATATTAATCTTGTCACTCTTATTAATCATATTATTCGAGCAATCTTGTGACACTTATCCATAAAGAACATTAATCTTGTCACTCCTATTAATAACGTTATTAGAACATCAATCTTCTGACACTTATTAATAACTCCTTTTGCTGCGTTTACTCTCACCTCTTGCCTCACTTACCTTCACCACCCTCTTGTCACTCATATCGTTTCCTCTTTCCCGAAAACCTCTACGAGTTTTCACCCTCGCCTCTACCAGATAATGGTCAGACATCCTACCACCTGCCCTGCCTCTCTTTTGCACGACTGTCAATTAGTATCTAATCTAATAACCCCCTCTCCTCATCTTTTCTGCTCACCTAAGTATGCTTATGCATGTTCGTCTTTTCACATCAGGTATTTCCAATCACTAGTCCTTTTTCAGCATGCAACTCCACAAACTGTTCAACATTCTTATTCACCTCACTGAATATCCCGTGTCCCCAATTCATACCCTCAATTGCCATTTTATTGACTCTCGCTTTTAACTTATCCATCACTAACACCCGATCTGTAACATCAAAACTGCTAACACTGATTGAGCTGTTTCCAAATCACTTTCGTCTCATCCTCCTCCTTCTCATGATCAGGTGCTTAGGTACCAATACTCACCCACCTCTGGCAACCCGTTCTCATTTTTACCCACATCATTCTGTAACTCACTTCCCTCTTCACACATTTCCACAATTCCCGCTTGAGCAGTAATGATGCCATTTCCTTAGTTCCTGCCCTCACACTAACCTTTTACTCAGAGCCAGAACTTCCAGGTTCGTTTCCTCAAACGTACTCCCTATCTCTCCTTTCTTCTCGTCTTGGTTACATCCACACCCATTCAGACACCCAAGTCTCAGCCTTCGAGGAGGATGAGCACTCCCTCTTTGGCTCCTCCTACTCTTTTATGTTTTAGAAATTGAAAATCAAAGGGGAGGGTTTCCAGCCTCTCTTTCGCTCAACTTAGTCATCGTCTACGAAACGCAGGGAATGCGTGGGTAGAATTCTTTCTCCCCTATCCCCCGGGATAAGCCAGGTGTGTGTAAGGTATAAATTGTACTAGTAACTGCATCATGAATTACCAGGTGTGTGTAAGATATAAACTACACAACCATCAAGTATAGCCAGGTGTGTGTAAGGTATACTATAAGTAACTGCACCAAGTGTAGCCAGGCGTGTGTAATGTATAAATTTTACAGTAAATGCATCATGTATAGTCAGATGTGTGAAACATATAGACTTTACAAATGTTGTATCATGTATAACAAGGTATTTGTAAGGCATAAACTAAACATGCATTAAAAATCGCCAGGTGTGTGTGATGTATAAACTATACTAGCAACTGCATCAAGTACAGCCAGGTGTGTGTAAGTTATAAACTTACAATAAATGCATAAAGTATAGCCAGGGATGCGACAGGTATAAGCTTATAAGTAATTGTATCATGTATAGGAGGATGTGTGTAAGGTAAAGACAATACAAGTAATTCTATCACGTATAGCCAGGTGTGTGTAAGGTATATATTATAAAAGTAACTATCATATATAGCTAGGTGTGTGAAAGGTATAGTCTATACAAAGAACTGTATCATGTATAGCCAAGTGTATTTAAGGTATAAACTATACAAGTAAATATATCATGTATAGCCAGGTGTGTCAAAAGTACAGACTTTACAAGTACTGTATCATGTATTGGTAGGTGTAGCAAGTGCATCATAGTATAGTCAGATGTGTGTAAGTTATAAACTGTACAAATAACTATCAAGAATAGTCAGGTCTGTATAATGTATTAACTATAAAAGCAGCATGTATAGCAAGGTGTGTGTAAGGCATACAATATGCAAACATCATATATATAGCCAGGTTTTCATAGCATCAAGGACAACCAGGTACGTGTAAGGACTAAACTATACAAGCATAATGTATAGCTAGGTGTTTAGAAGGTATACATTATACAAGCATAATGTATATCCAGGTGTGTAAAAAATACACTAGACAAGTAACTACTTCATATATAGCTAGGTGTGTCTAAGGTAAAGAATATGCAAGCATGACTTACAGACTATGAAAGTAGTATGTATAGCTAGGTTTGAATAAAGTAAACACTATATATGTGACTCCTTCAAGTACACCCAAATGTGTTTAAAGTATGAACTATACAATTATGATGTGTGATCAGGCGTACATATGACATAAACTATATACGCTTCATGTATGGCCAGGTATGTGTAAGGAATAAACTATACAAATATCATGTATAGCCAGGTATGTATGAACTACTAACTAATCCAATATCATATATAGTCAGGTGTGTGTAAGGTATAATTCATACAAGCATCAAGTAAAGGCAGATGTGTGTGTAAGGTATGAAATATACAAGCATCATGTATATTCAGGTGTGTGTAAGGTAAAATTTATTAAAGTACCATGTATTGGCAGGTGTGTATGTGTGAGGTATGAACCACGCAAACAACCAGGAGACATATTAGGTATAGCTGGGTGTTTATAAGATGTAAGCTGTATAAGCATCAACTACAGCCAGGTGTGTGTAAGGTATAAACCATAAAATCATCTTGTATAGCCAGGGGTGTGTTGAATGTAAGCCATACTATTATCACATACAGCTAAATGTAATTAAGGCTTAAAGTAAAAAAAAACATCATGTATAGCCAGGTGTTCATATGATAAAAATTGTACATGTAGTCAGGTATGTGTAAGGTATCTCATGCATTGTGTGTGTTTCAGCGCGTATTCAACCGGTCCGTGGTGAACGTGTTATGGGGGATGGTGATGGGCAAGAGGTATAGCTATAGCCATGAGAAACTTCAAACTCTTCTCAAGAACTTTCTTCAACTGACCGACATCCCCCTCCTGTCTCCCATCATGTTCCTACCTGGCATATGTAGACTGGTGATATATGTACCCATCTTGAGGAAACCTGTTACAGCCATACACAATGTAGTTAAATTCATTAAGGTAAGAAAGGTGGAAGTATTAATATACAGACAGCTTTTTCAATAGATCTGATCGTGGTGAGTATGATTTCAAAGATCATGCACGATAGGTCATCCCTTGGGGGTTAATATCAAACTTTGTCTAAAAAGAAAGAAAGGATTCATAGAAATATTCTAAAAAGGATGTTTATTTAAATAATTCCTGGACTAGAAATTGCAAGTCATAAGCTATCACAAAGTCAAAATTACAGAACTGTACATTGTTCTAAGTATCTCTCACTCATAAATTGAAAGGTAAGAGAATTTTCAAAATTTGTAAGGAACGGAATTTACAATACCACATGACTATACATAAAGTACATGAGTCACTTGACTTTAGTCAAGTGTCTTAACATAACAGCTACAGAAACTGAGTCCACAGGTAATTCCCTTGTCTTCAGCAAGTGAGTCCACGGGTCATTCCCGTTCCCTTCAACAGGTGAGTGATCGCAGCATCATTATCATCTGAGTCACAGAGGAGCGCAAAGGAAATCAAACAGCAACAGAACATCGGGTCCCTTCGAGGCTGTTTGCAATAGTGGAAGATATCAGAAACTCACAGATTAGTGTGGTAAAAGTTAGAAGGCACACAGACGATTCAGAAAAAAACCCTGCAGATTGTCATTACGACTTTAGGGTGGTGGTGGGGGCAAAAAAACGTAGTGTAAGTCTTTTATATGAAGCGAAATATTTATCAGATTCTTCGTATACGTATTTATAGTACTGCTCTAGAATACTTAACTGGTATATAATTCCATATGGTAATAATACTGTCGAAGAAAAAGTACTTCGTCTCATTCAAGTAAAACATTTGCCCACGAGTTTGTATCCATTATTACGAATGAAATCAGACGAATCAAGTCTAAAGCAGCTTGTTTGATCAAGATTATCATAATCTTTGATGACTTTGAATATTTGTATTAAATCATTTCTAAACCCTCTCTTTAATAAGCTGAATAGATTCAAGGCGTTTGGTAGGTTCTTATAGGATTTGTTTCTCATTCCGAGAATTATTTTGGTAGCTCGGCGGTATACTCTCTCCTTTCTGTCTTTGTCTTTTTTCGAGAAGCCTGACCAAAAGCGAACACAGTAATAAAGGTGAGGACGCAGTAGTGAATTGTTAAGATCTGAATTTGAAGACCCTACCGATAAATCCAAGATTTTTTTTTTTGTTCTTTTCACTGCTTCTGTGCGCTGCTTACTTGGTTTTAGGTCACCAGAGATTATTATGTCCAAGTCCTTTCCTCATTTACCTTTTGCGCCTCAACAGAATTCATACCTAGCTTACTTTTTCGCTTTTACCACCGATATATAAAACTTTGGACTTATCGATTTCAAAATTCATTTGCCAACAATGAGCCTAGTCCATCAGGCTGTCTACGTCAGTTTGAAGCTACAAACGTTCAAGTTAATTTGTAGTTGTATTTCCCAACGTAATATTATATGCGCATCTTACAATACAGCCCATTATCAGTATAATCAATATATGAGAAAGAAAACCGGTCCCAAAACAGATCCCTGTGCCACTACACTTGTCTTGTCTAAACATTCTGAGTCTTGACCATCAGTCACAACTCTGTTTACGGCCGGTCTACCAGTTTCCTATCCACCAAAGTATACAACCCCTTTGATGCGGATGCTTGTCGAATGATTTTTGAAAATCTATATAGATGACACGAACTGCTTTACTTTCATCATACGTGTCGATTATATCATACAAGAAATCAAACAGATTTGTCATACATGAGCAACTGATGAGGAGAGTAACAGGCTTAATCATCCCATTTTTCGTTTCTTTTAATATCCTCGGACAATCTCTATCAGGGCCTCTCTTTTTATTTATTTTTCATTCTATTTATTGCTAATAGTATGTCTTCATCCATTATGTCAATTTGTTGCAGAGCGTTTTTTCCTGTCTTATCCGTCAACCTGGATTCAGAAACGTGAGGCACATCTTCGATCATACATAAAAATGTTAGAAGTCATTTTTAGATTTTTGCCATGCCTTCGTTATCTTGAAGAAAACACCGTTTTCTGTAATCAGTGGACCAATTGGCAGGGTAATGACTCTATTACTTATAATTATACAATTCCTTAGGATTTCTTTTGCTTTTTTCGGCAATTCATACTTCAGTCTGTCGTTTACTTTGTCGTATAGGTCTAACTTTTTTCTCTCTCTTAACGCAAACTTACATAACTTTATCTTGTTGGTTGTTGGTCTCTTTGAGAGTCTTGTGAGCTACATTCTTAAACAAGAGGCATATCTTTATTCCATCCTTCCACCACCTTGGGTTTCTTTTAAAGGAAGACCGTCTACTACGCGTTGGAACATATGTTCCCTCCACTGCTTTGAAAATTTTACTGAAGCAAACTTAAGCTACGTTTGATTCGTTTTCATTGATTATACCAACCCAGATTTATCTGTCAAGAACACTGCGAAGATCGTTTGAATTTGCAAGTTAACACCTGGTTTTTTCGTGAATGTCATGTTTACTAACAGTTACATGGAATGCTAAAAGTTGAGGGGTAAGTTTGAAAAGAGAAAAATTGAAGGAAGTTGTCTTTTGGATATCTGGGAGTGGACTTAGTAGCGAACAGGACCATGAAAGCGGAAGTGAATCATAGGGTAGGTGAAGGGGCGAATGCTCTGGGAGCGATGAAGAATATGTGCAAAGAGAGAACGTTATCTCGGATAGCAAAAATGGGTATGTTTGAAGGCACAGTAGTTCTAACAATATTATTTGGTTGCGTGGCGTGGGCAATAGATAGGGTTGTATGGAGGAGGGTGGATGTATTAGAAATGATATGTGATAGGACAATATGTAGTGTGAGGTGGTTTGATCGAGTAAGCAATGAAAGGGTAAAAGATATGCGTGGAAATGAAAAGAGTGTGGTTGAGAGAGCAGACTAGTGTTGAAATAGTTTGGACATATGGAACGAATGAGTGAGGAAAGGTTGACAAAGAGGATATATGTGTCAGAAGCGAAAGGAGTAAGGAGAACCAGGAGAACAATTTGGAGATGGAAGGATGGAGTGAAAAAGATCCTGAGCGATCGGAGCCTGTACATGCAAGAGGGTGAAATGATGGCAAGGAATAGAGTGAATTGGAACGATGTGGTATACTGGTTTCAACGTGCTGTCAATAGACTGAAATAGGGCATTTGAAACGTCCGGGGTAAACCATGGAAAGGTCTGTGGGGCCTGGATGTGGATAGGGAGCTGTGGTTTCGGTGCATTGCACATGATAGCTAGAGACTGAGTGTGAGTGAATGTGGCCTTTTTCGTCTGTTTCATGGCGCTACTTCGCTGACGCAGGGGGTGGCGATGCTATTTCCTGTGGGGCGGGATGGCGTCAGGAATGTATGGAGGTGAACGAGTCTGAATATGTACATGTGTATATGTGTATATGCATGTGTATGTGTATGTATGTATATATGTGTATATACATGTGTATGTGCACGCATGTATATATGCATATGTTGGTATGTATATGTATGTATTGTGCATATATGTGCATTTATGTATATATGTGTGTGTGTGTGTGTGTGTGTGTGTGTGTGTGTGTGTGTGTATATATGAGTGGCGCTACCTCGCGGACTCGGGAAACAGCGATCAAGTATAATGAATAAAATAAGTATATATCAATGTATGTCCGTGCACATGTATGTTATGGATATGTAGCCATGGACTATCTATTTGAACACGAAGCCAAAAGACGTTGCATGCAAAGTAATTCAACACCCATTCTAACAAAAAATTAGACGATTTTCTAGGCGGCAGACAATAAGAGATCGCTTAGAACGGAGAGCCTGAGAACCAAAGATTACGGACGACAGACGCCAGACTGCTAAAGACGAACGACAAATCGCGGGAGACCGATAAGCGTGGACGACAGACAAAGAACAAACAGACGACAGATAGTAACTGGTGGACGACAGACGAAGGAAAGCTGATGAGAAGGACAGGTGGCATGTGACGTTCAGTGTCCTATGGGCTGGCGCTGCAGCTAGGCAGGCTTCATCTCAAGCCGACGGACAGACACATGCCTACCATAAGAAGGATAATGATATAAATGCTAATGATATTAATAAATATGGTAGGATAATGATAATAATAATATTAATAATAATAATGATAATAGCAATGATAATAATGATAATGATAATAATGACGATACTACTACTACTTCTACTACTACTACTACTACTACTAATAATAATAATAATAATAATAATATTATTATTAATAACAATAATCATAATGATAATAATAATAATGATAATATAAATGACTGTGGTAGGAATACGATGACGATAATAGTGATGAAAATAAATAAAATGATTGAAATATGATAATGATTATAATAATAATGATAAACGACAATAATAATAATTCATCTCTGTTCGCAGTTTTTTCCTTTAGCAAATTAGCAGCAGTAAGATGGAAACGGTCTTAATTTCCTCACATACACTGTAGCTGTCATTTATAGCGAACCAAAAGCAGAGGCACCACCCATAACGAAACACCGTGTTTAATCTGACCACTTCATAAACCCTGGTTCAGCCCAGTGACAATACGTCACCCCTTGTTTACCACACAATGCTCCGACACACTGTATCCCACCGATGCCTCTCATCCTCCTGAATGTTCAAGGCATTGATGCCTCAAGCTCTCTTTCACTTCACCCATTCATTTCTTTCCACCGCTAACACGTACATCATCTTCGCTAGTCTTTAACATAGTCGCATGGCTTCTCTTTCATCAGAAGTGCCATCCTCTCCTCTGCTCTCGTACCCACACTAACCCTAAAACTCCCGCCCCCGGACAGTCCTAAGCCAATCTTCCCCCTTCCTCTTCAGTTTAGTATCGCTTCGAGTCAGAATATCCAGGTTCCTCTCGTTAACCACACATCATCCTCCTTCTTATCCAAGTTGCATCCATATGCATTCAGACATCCCAGCTTAACTCTTCAAGGAGCACTCACAGCTTGGTTCCTTTTTTTCTTTTCCATCATTTGGAAGGTTAGGTTAGGGAAGGATTTCAAGACTCCCGCTCCCGGCCCTTTTAGAGTCGCCTCTTACGACACGAGGAAGACACGTGTGTTGGCTTGTTATTTCCCCGTCCAAAGGGATGAAGGAAATTTGTGATTTGGGGCAACGGTGAACAAGTATGAAAGATTACAATAGAAAATACAATGATACTTATGATGATAATAATTGTACATGAAACATCAAATCATTTGGGGCCATATTTACAAAAAGAATTAAAAGGTTCCTTCCCAAATAGGCAAAAGATTCCAGAAAAACAAGGATCCGCGTCTCTCATATATTAATAATAATGACTCAACCAAGGCCCTGTATTACACATCCACACCACACGATCTACACTCACCATATAATACGAAGACCCATTTTCATTCCATATTATTAGGATTGATACTTCATGTCTATCTTACATTAACTATCTTCAGAATTCATTCTATATGTCGTCCCCATAGTATCAGGTGCTACTATTAATAGCATGCTGCATGCCTAAAGCGTACTGTGGGCTTTAACATTTGATGCCTTACGTAATCAGAAGCGATGATGTATGCCCACTTCATATGATACACTATTTTTGATACCCACCGTCAACAGAAGTATTTCAGACCCACAGTATTGTAGGCCCACCTCACAGCAATGCCAACATTTAATGCTCTACCCACTTTAGCTTCGGAGTTCTAACCTCAAGCTATTTCATGGACAAGAAATTCTGCTTTCCCTTTCATGTGTGACTTGTTGACTTCAGTCGCCAGCATGACCGCGGAGTTCATGTGCTACATGTCTACTATGTGCGAGAAACATACAGTAGACATTTAGCACATTACCTATGCGGTCCTGCTAGTGAGTGAAATTACTATATGTACGGAAAATGATATATACGTATAAGCACTCAACCCTGCTCTGAAATAGCCATTATATATTGTACTATAACACAAACTAGCACGACAGAACAATCCTTGAAAACGATGGTACAACCCTTGAGCATTACGGTACAATCGTTTAACACGACAGCATGATCCTTGAGCAGGACGGAGCAACACTTGAGAAAGAGGATACGATCCTTGGGTATGATGACCTGTTCTTTGGCCCCATCCGTAAGGGGCATGTCGAAGACCGGCCATCACAACCAAAGTTTGTATCGTCGTGCTTAAGGTGTTGTACCGTCGTGTTCAAGAATCTACCGTCATACTCAAGGGTCGTAACGTCGTCTTCAAGGATCATACCGTCGTTTTCAAGGACCGCACTGTCGTGCTCAAAGGTCACACCGACATGTTCCAGGGTTGTACCGTCGTACTCGAGGGTTTTACCGTCGTTTTCAAAGATCGTTCCGTCGTGTCCAGTGTCGTTATCTTCGTCCTCAAAGTCATAACGTCGTGTCCAAGGTGCTAAACGGTTGCTGTGGTCCGTACAATGAAGAAGTATAAAAATAAAACGAATGTTTAATGTTCAAGTTTAAAGCCATTGCTGCCCTAATCTGCAACGTCCTTGCAATTTACCAGTGACAACAGCCTTGCAATGTGAACAATAGTGAGGTAATATGGCTCTAAACAAGACACCATGATCATCCATGATATGAAAACATCCTCTCAGAAAAAATTCACACGTGCTCCATAAGACGGGACACGTACGCCCATCATGCAAGAGACTTTCCAGTAAGTGTAAATAAGAGGCTAAAGTTTTTCTTTTTTACAAGAAAATTATCAAACTTGTCCATGAATGGCATTGAATCACGCTGCTAATGCTGTACCGGTCAATATGTTTCCATTATCACTAAGTTTAGATTTACATTCGCACTCTAATTGAGTTCTATTCCTGTTCTGCTTCTCATAATCATTAATTTTCAAGTAGGTTACAAGCGTCGCCTTAAGAACCAAGTACTTCACAGAGTGGGTCGATCACTCAATATGCTCATCACCGAAACTTCCAGAAGATCCTGCCAGTATCACTTATTTTTTTCGGTAAGTTCCACAAGTCGAGACAGCTCTCCTACTACTTCCGTTTATCAAAACAACATAATATTAAGTGAAGAATTTAGAATAGCTATCACTTCTTTTTTATCTATTTCTTCTGCCACTTCCATATCTCACTTTGAGATTGGCTTCGACATCTTGAATAATAATAATAAGAATGATAATAATAATAATAACAATAATAACAATAATAGTAATAATAATAATAATAATAATAATAATAATAATAATAATAATAATAATAATGATATAAAGAACAATGATAATAATACAGACAAAACAACAGAGACAGAGCCAGGCCTCGGCAATACTGCGAGTCGGGAAAACGCTAAAAAAAGAAAAAGAAAAAAAGTCGTCCGTTGGATTTGAAACTTGCGCCCAACCTTATCTCAAACTCTAACTTCCCTTCAGACGGCATGTGACCAGACTCGCAAGATATCTATCGCGAAACTTTTATTGCGAGCCACATGGAAATTATAGGTCCAACTGTTGGACGAACGCGGTATTTATACGTTTTTCTTTTTCCATCTTTCTCCTGCGACCCGAAACTGTAATACAAGACACAGACAGACATAAGCACGGATAACTCGCGTACGTATATACATATGTGCACACCCACATACGCATTTACGTACAGGCATACATCAGAATGTAAATGGATCAGTACATACAAACGATAAAACAGAATAAGGATAAACACGGTCTTATGGAAAGGTGGACGGTAACAAACCTCTTAGATTTCTACGAGAGAGTGAGCTCTCTCTTTAAGACAAAAGATAAGGCCGGGTGGATCGTCTGTATCTGGGAAACCAGAGAAGATCTGACACTACACCACACAGGAAACTGATAAGAAGCTTTAAGGAGTAATATAAGGAGGAGACTACTTCCAGGGAGGAGAAGAGAAGGACGCATGTCGGAAAGCTTTGCCTCCTCGAAATGGGCTGGGGTTGGCAAGTGGCGTGTCCCAGGGGTTAAGTCCCGCTGGCTGCTCTTCTTGACGTATGAAGAAAATGACTTACAAGAAGGACGAATATTCCGCGAGGCCAGAGGGCGCCGTAAAACTAACCAACGTGGACGAGAGAAGAGAAAGGGGTTATCTGACCACGACTATCAAGTTTCTAACTGGTATGATGATATCAACAGCGAACACTACTTCAAAAGATGTGTTGGGATACAGCAACCAGAGGACACAGCAAGAAACTGTGCAAGAAATTCTATCAGAATAAAATGTAAAGAATTGCTTTTAGATCACTAAGCTGTGGATGACTGGAATAAGCCGAGTTACAAGACGGTGAATGTGGACAACAATACAGACGTTTAAAAAGCCGTATGGTAGCAGAGGAGGTGCAAGAGATGAGGGGCGGCCCCACGAGTGCAAAACACCCTCCCAGTACAGTACAAATAGCTAATTCCACGCTGTTTGGACCCCCCCCTCTCTCTCTCTCTCTCTCTCTCTCTCTCTCTCTCACTTGCTGTATCTTCTTCACTCTCTCTCTCTCTCTCTCTCTGACTCCATTCCCTCCCGGCCCTGCCGCTGGCCAGAGACGAGACGTCTCCTCCACCAACCTACGCCATCCTCCCTGCCGCCCCTCACATCCAACTCTCACCACAGGAAATTACGACCCGTGTTCTTCTCTAGGTTTCCCGGCCCCCGGCATCGCCCCCCCCCCTCCTTCCATCTCCCCTATGGCTGGCTCCACCACGTTAAACCTCCACACTAGTTTAACCCATTAAACTAGTGAACTAGTTTAAAAATATTATGCCTCATATAAGCTTAATCTCGGAAACCTTTTTTTTTTATATCTAAACTACTTTAAGATCACTACTCTTCACACTAGTTTTACCCTCTGCCAGTTCTTGATGCATCTCGACACTTAAACACATTTAAAAGCAATACCTCCTACACTAGCTTACCCATCATTAAAACAAGGTTTAAACCGTCGCCCATCTACACTAGTTTACCTTCTACTATCTCCTACGGCATCTTAGCGGTAAACTAGCTTAAGCCACCACCTCTTCGTCCACCATAACGCTTAAACTAGTTTAAAACTACCAACCCTACATTAGGGACCACATACAACGGCTTAAGCAACAATTATGGCAACAGGAAATGTGGGTAAAGAGAGAGGGCGCTTGATTCGTAACTGGAATAAACAATTCATAACACCGCGTACATATAATTCATAATATGCAAATTTATGTCTAATGAGGTTTTACATGTTTAACCCACATTGCCTCTTTCTGCAGGAAACTTGCTATTGTATCCCTGCACAAGTTTCGGTGAATCAAATTAACCCCTTTGAACAGGACGGTGCGACCCTTGAGGACGACGGTACGACCCTTGAGGACGACGGTACGACCATTGAGGACGACAGTACGATCCTTGAGGACGACAGTACGACTCTTGAGAACGACAGTACGACCCTTGAGGACGACAGTACGATCCTTGAGGACGACAGTACGACCCTTGAGAACGACAGTACGATCCTTGAGGACGACAGTACGACCCTTGAGGACGACGGTACGACCCTTGAGGACGACAGTACGATCCTTGAGGACGACAGTACGACCCTTGAGAACGACAGTACGACCATTGAGCACGACAGTACGATCCTTGAGAACGACAGTACGACCCTTGAGTATAATGTCATCGGCCTTCTGGCCTGACTTTTGAGGGATCTGGCCAAAAGGCTAGGTCGTCATAGCTAAAGGTCGTACCGTTGGGGTCAGTGGTCGTCCTGCCGTCCTTGAGAGGTCGTACCGCCGTGAACAAGACGTTATCAAAAAAACTGAAAAACAAAGACGGCAATTTATGTGAAAATTCTAAATTATTAGAATTCAAACCTATTATGCAAATTAACCAATGAGCTTACCAATCTAATTTATGGCGATGATATTCAAATTTCCATTGGCATTCGCGCATTCCTCAAATTAGCCAGGGAGCTACAATAAGCAGGAATGAAAAATTAACATAATCTAATTAATGATGTGAAGTATTGCAGGAACGCTAAAGAGGTAAAGCGATCATATATATATATATATATATATATATATATATATATATATATATATATATATATATATATATATATATTATGAGACTCTCACTGTCTCATACTAAACTTAAGGTGGTTCACTGTAATGTCACACATCCTTTAAACTAGATTCACTCTCTTGTGATCACACTACTTCCATCAGTCTCTCATACTGCTTACCCTGACCTCACACTCTCTCACAAACTTGGATCATACAAACCCAACACAAACATTTTTCCGTTTTACTTTTTCATACTTCCTTCCCACAATCATCAAACTCGCCTCACTCTTCGATCTTTTCCTAATCTCGCACAGACTTCCCAATCTTCTCACACTTCTTTCCTCTCTACCCTTCCCCCACAGTCACACTAAGCCCCACACTCTCGCACTCAGGACCTCACAGCATTTCCTCTCTTCAGCTAAAGCTTAAGTCTCCCACGAAAAAAGTTGAAAAAAGTATACTTTTTTGTATCCAGCCCCCACCACAAGTGCTTCCCTTGCCGAGGGACTTATGGAAAAGTTAGGCTACGAGAGTTATTGGGAGATACACGGTAGGCTTATAGAGTTTAAGCTATTGGAGGTAAGCTACTGGAGTCAAGCTACTAGGACTAGGCTACTAGAGTCAAGCTACTAGGATAAGGTTACTAGAGTTTAAGCTACTGGAGATAAGCTATTAGAGTCAAGCTACTAGTACTAGGCTACTAGAGCCAGGCTGACTGAAATGCGCTACAAGATAGAAGTGGGCAACGTAAGGCGGGCTACTAGAGCTAGGCTATTCTGAACACGAGACTATCATCTTGCCCTAACTCACCCAAAATACATTAAACAAAAATAAATGAATCCATAGCGTGAATAGGAAACGCCTTTGAACAGCCTGTATACGACTCTATTCCATTTCACACACACACACACACACACACGGCTACGGCTCTATGGGATTCATCCATTCACTCTCCCCCCCCCATCCCCCCACATTTTCAATTCCTACGACCCTTAAAAAAATTCCCCCGTATCAGGCGCTGCTGACAGCCAATAAAGTTGCTGCCATTCGACCCAAGACACATTTCTCGATTACCTGTAATATTTTTTTCTACGTTAGCTGAGACGGCACGGGTAACTAAGGCCCTAATAAAGGCCATCTCAT
>JAYMFT010074531.1:0-14475 GCA_038088735.1 Panulirus argus
TAGAGAGTTCCAGAGCTTCGACGTGTAGGGAAAGAAGCAGTTATCAAAACGGCACACCCTTGAGTTGCTGATGGCCAAACAATAATCATGTGACGCAGCAGCTTGCCGAGTATTCTGTGGTCTAGGTAGTAGTGGGGGCACACAAGCAGCCACAACTTTAATTACGTTGCAAAAAATCCTCAAACCTCTCGATTAACTGTAGATCACCATGGTGGGAAGACATCTTATGCACACACCTAAGCAGCCCTGCTTACTACTGCATAGCATTTAGATAGTTTCAGGGACTTGGATGATAATGAGAGCCAGTTTTATGATATGGACACATCAGAAGACCATGAGGAGAAAGATTTGGAATCAGGTATTAGAGGAGGACTTTTTCAAATTCCAAGCAAAGGGAAGGAGAGTGAGGGTGATAGCTAACATTTTGGGTCACTGGGTATGTGTTAAAGATGGCACGTGGCACACCAAAATTTGAATGCCTAGCTTCATGTCAAGATTTATATGTCCGTGATGTGCTGCCTTTAAGTGGCTTGGCTGTTGAAACGGTAGTGCCAGAAAACAGCTGAAGAAAGACACATCCATTCAGATACACATATATATACACATACACACATACACCCTCTTACCCTACACTGCAATGTTGGTTTACTTTCCCTCTTCTATAGGTATTACTTTGTATTTTGCTCCCAAGAGCTGGCTGCTTGTATTCCCCCCCCTACTTGCTAGACCGCACCATACTCAGCAAGCTGCTGCGTCACATGATTATTGTGTGGCCATCAGTAACTCAAGGGTGTACGGTTTTGATGACTGCTTCTTTCCCTACACGTCGAAGCTTTGGAACTCTCTCCCCTCTCATGTCGTTCCCAATGACTTGGCACATTTCAAAAGACAAGTCTTTCACTTTCTCAAAAATACACAAATACTTTTCCTTGTGTTTTCTTTTTCATTTCTTAATTTTCTCCATATTTCAGTTGGGACCCGGCCTTGATGTGGAATTTTGTCCGTGAGTGGAGCCTTCAACATAAAAAAAGATACACGTACATATACCTATCTATTCATACATACATATATATATATATGCACGTGTACATATTCATACTTGCTCACCAACATCCATTCCTGCCACACAGAAACAGCACAAATGCATGAAGGAAAAGAGATAACATATAAATTCTCTTTCTTTCTCCCACACCCGATTGCCGGTCCCTGTGTCAGCGAGGTAGCACAAGGTAACACACGAAAAAAGGCCACTTCCGCTCACATACATACACGAGCTGTCATGTGTAATGCACTGAAAGCACAGCTCCCTATCCACAGCCAGGCCCCACAGACCTTTCCATGGTTTACACCGGACGTTTCACATTCCCTGGTTCAGTCCATTGACAGCAAGTAGACCCCAGTATACCACGTCGTTCCAATTCACTCTATTCCGTGCACGCCTTTCACCCTCCTGCATGTTCAGGCCCCAATCACTCAAAATCTTTTTCACTCCGTTCTTCCAGTCTTATTGATGAATTCATAGGATCAGTAATTACAGCACCAAAAAAATCAAGAGTATAATAAATAATTCCTTTCTTTTTTGAGGTAAAAGGCATGTTTATTATAATAAAGAGAAATTTTATGCTTATAAGTGTGTTATATAATCACTTATAGTGTGCACTGATGCTTGTCTTCAAGCCCCAGTATTACTGTTTCAGGCTATATACTAGCTAAGCCTCATGTTCTTTAAGAGGATACTCTCCCATTTAAGCAAAAAGATGTGGGTTACTTAAAAGGAGTTGTGAGGAATTTTGTAAAACTAGCACAATCAGGGTCAACATCTAGCCATTATAGATCAGTATGCAATTGTACTGGATGCTTGAGAAAATATTGCTGACTTGTTTAATAGAAGAGGAGAATGGAATGCATGTAATGCAGCTGAATTTTCACAACAGTATTCATCTAAAGTTTTATAACTCAGTGATGTAGGATATTACTATTTATGGGTTTTGAAACTATTAATTTTTTCTCCACTTTTAATGAAAGATATTTTTTATCAGTGTTACCAAAAAAGGCACTCTAAACAAATCATAGTTAGAGTATATTAAAGTTTGTTTCAAGAATTAAGAAGGTGCTTTTATGTGGTCTTCCTACTGTTGAATTATATCAAAGCTATTCTATGAATTTACAGTCACTTTTAAATCCCTGTACCTGAAGAATAAAACTTAACTTTCTCCCCAAATTAATAAAGAATTTCAGGTAATCCAGCCATATGCTTTTGCTGTCATTTGCAATGTACTGTTGAATCAAGGAAGTCAATATGAATTACTGTCAACTGTGACATTTGTGGTCCTAGTCACTTGTAGGCTTGATTTAGTATCAAACAGCCTTCCAATATTGTTATGAATATTCTTAAAAACCAATGATGATGTTTATGGTTAATGTCACAAACTCCATAATTGATATTGCAATATGAGTCTTTTGAAGCTGAATTATGAGTATGATTGTGATGGGATATACTGTACATTCTCTCAGTTATGTCATATATCTGTTATAATAATGAATTGATAGAGAATATGATAGGAAAGTGTTAGTGTTTGCTCATCAGACCTGTTTCATGTCTTGCTGTAAAAGTGAGCATAAGCTTGATCTGACTGATCAAGAAATTTGTTGAAATTGTTATTGCAATATGTAATAAGAGTTATTTTCTTCTTTTACTTGTTAAGATAAATTTCAGTCTTATTACATAGTTTTTGTGATAATTTCCTATCTTGATTGAAGATACATTGCAAAGCACGTAATGTTAGAAAGTATTAATTAGCTGCTTTACAATGTTTTTGTATGTAAATATTTATACTTAAATCAACATGGGCAGATTCTGAAAGAAGTAGACAGGGATACTGCTAGTACAGTATTTGTACAGAGTCCATATGTAATATGGGAAATTCACGTTCTATGAATTGTTGATTACATAGAGAGAATGTGTAATGTATTATATAATAAAGAAATTAGAAAGTAATATGATATGAAGTTATTGCAGTGAATTCCTCCTGATGTAACCATTAATGAATTAACCACAAAATTATATTAATGGGAAAACAACATCCAGGCTTTGGTTGTACAGTTTATTTTATACTGATGTTTACTATATACATATAATGTATGTACAGGTTTTGCCAGGCTTCACCTACAGAAGGTTACACCATAGGTAAAAAGTTACCTCTGGCTAGGCTGTATCAATTGGAGTACAGTCTTTTCAAAAGAACTTATTCCCACCCAAAGGAGTCTACATTTTCCTGCCACTGGAATTTGTGCAGTTTTGAACTGCAGGAGCCTTTAAAAAGGTCATGGGTAACACCAGGACACTCTCATGGGAATTGGTCCTGAATGATTATAAATGAAAAAATAGTGTATGTATAGGCCCCAGGTGAAGGTGTTAGATGATACAGGGATGTGATGCATTGGGGATGAGGTGGCTTGTGGAGGTGTTAGTAAAATCTTTGGGCAAGAGGAAATGTGGTAAAGTATTTGGTGTGGATGAGGATGCAACTGAGTTTCACATTAAAGTGGAAGGGTGTTGAATATTTAGTCAGGCTGTTCAGTGTATGTATGTCCCAAGGTAAGGAGCCTGAGGACTGTGGGACTGCTTTTTTAGTACCCTTGTGTAAAGGCATTGAGACAAATATGAATGACTGAACTTTAAAAGTACAACTCCATTGAGTAAGTCTGGGAGTGTTATGAGTGAGGGTGGTGTCATTCACAAATCAGCTGACTGGCAAGGATCATTTCAGTTTCAGGAGGGGTAAAGCATGCTTTGAAGAAAGAGATTGACCTATTAAGCATTAATAAATCTTTAAAAAGCGTATGATGGGTTGACAGAGGTACATGACTTAGTGTTACAGATATATTGAGAAAATGAAAAGCTACAAAATACACAAATTTTTACTGGGAGTTAAAGACATCTGTGCAAGATTGTGAGAAGAGGGTGTGTTTTCTGCTGGGGGTAAGTAAAATTTATGTTCTGTTCATTGTTTGGATGGTGAGGGAGGTTTGACATGAGGGTCTTGAGCATGGGGCAGGTGTACCTCATTTGTTGTAGGTAAAGGTCACGCTGGCACTTACTTCAAACTCCCTATGTCAAACTATGGAGAACCACTGCCTGAAAGACATTCCTAATCCTACACCCCCTACACTCTTTCCACCTGCCCTAGACCATCACTAGGAAGACATTCCTGATAATTTCCACCCTTTACATGTGGGTTTTGAATCATTATCCAGTAGAGAAATGAACGGAGCAAAATTGAAAAAAAAAAATATCGAGGTTTTCCTTCCTTCCCTGAATCTCGTTTTCTGTAATAAGTTTCATGATCGTTTTCTTTCGTGTAAACAAACCACAGAACTGTAGATTTGGTTAGAGTAAGTAAAGAATATCCTGTGGTTGGTTGGGAATTAAAGGAAACGTGTATAGTTCGGTTAAAGACAAGAATCATGCTCAAATCTGTTGCATATAACAGAAGACAGTGAAATTCCAAAACGCTGGTAAGTCTTCTGAAGAACGACTCTTATTTAAGGCAAGGAGATTTTGCTTACTCGGAATGCTTCGCCTTTTCATCAGTCTCCCTATACATTGTATATTATTACCTTGTTTGGTGCTCTGGTCTGTGGTATAGATATATTCATTACCATCCATTCAGTGTCTTAGGTTTTCTTTCCCTTAAATCGCCAAAATTTGTTCATCGTTTAGAATGTTAGATATCCTTGATGGTAAATTGGTAGAGAGCAGTTCTATTATGTAGTTTTGGACCTTTTGTTATGGTTGGTTTCCTTCCTTTTTTTTTCTCTTCGTATTCAGGGCACTACAAGTTGAAGAGACATAAATTTCATCAGAGACATAAATTTCATCAGTATAGAAAGAGGGGCCGGGTCCCTGTATCTGATGTGGCCATAGCATGTGTTTCCCACCTTCGTAACGCAACATCTTTCTTCCCCTTCCAGGCCTAGTATTCCAAAGTTAGGGTTATATTTTTGTCAAGCTGAGTTGAAGAAATGATATACATATTTAACCTTTGGACAACAAATCGATTGTGGTGTTTTCACACTTCAAATAATGTGAAATGAATTTATTGCCAAAGTGGCTATGTAGTGGCTAGGGATATTGTTTTGTAGTAAAAACGGTTTTTTAGGTGAGATGATGTTAACTTACAATTACCCAAAAAATCACATCAATGATTCCATATAATAAGGAGAACTCAAATCCACTTTATGTGATCATTTTGAAGAATGCGAGGTTAGGTTTCATGTATTGTTACTGTATTGTGGTTCCTCTGCAAAGCCACAGGTAAATATGGAGATAATACCAGCCAAAGAACCTAATATAAAGTGATTGTTATTGGTGGAATAATGTTCTATTATAACTTTTATCCAAAGATTAAATAAAGATGGTGAACTTCCTGAAGGATTGTGATAACAAAAGGGAAAGTTGGAAAAACAGAAGAAAAAACATAGTGTACGCTAACTAATGCACTGAAATTATTTTTGCTAATTTACCATATTAGCTCCACATCATTTTTGTTTTTGAATAGTGTTTAGAGAATACTGTATTGTCTGTGGAGCATGATATGTATCATTCATGTTGTATTGAATGACATTAAGGTGATAGTAGGGTTATGCATGTCGAGAAAAATGTAAGATTTATTAATTTAAAGTAGGTAATACACTTGTAAAATATCAGGAGAACCTAAAAGCCCTCTCATCCTTACATAATAGCTAAGATCATGTTAGTAATACATCAAGATTAGATCATCTGATATTGGGGATGGCTTGGCCACTCACTTGTGTTATTACTATTTGTGTGGTACAGGGAGTAAGTTTTATACTAATCTTGCCCAGTTTCAGTCTTACATATACATATACCATGTCTTTGCTCCTATATGTGTATGAGTAGGCACACCCCAGCCTAACCAAGTACCCATTTATTAGTCAGTCCTTAGTGGATGATGAATGACAGTTATGTGTGGGCCGAGTGCCATGCCCAGGATTCAAACCTATGCTGGTCCACGATGGATTGTGAAAAGACTTTTAAACCCCCTTTTTGAATGCAGAGCTTTATTTCATGTTAGGGTGATCCTGCATGGAGATTTCTACACCTGCTACAAAAGGGTTAAAATGGTTCTGACAGTCTTTTTGTTGTTTGTTGTTTAGGGGGATGGTATTTCAACACAAAGATTCCCCTTCTTCCTCTGATCATTGTCATTTCAGCTGAAGCAAGTCTCCATTAGATAAATCTTTTCCATGTCATTTAGGTAACTCCTCCAATTTATCATCAACTTTGTCATATCTTGCTTGTTTGGCAAGCCCAGCAATTTCATGTTCAGTTAGTAGTGCTGTCCTTCTCAACCCCTAAAATGGTCGATACCCTTAGGCTAGATTTGGTTCCACACAACATTGATATTTGCTTACATCACATCACATCATGGTGCTCCAATATTATCAGTATCCATGCGGATATTGGAGCCATGCTAGAATTTCCTGATTGTTGACTTGTTTTATCTGTATTTCACTGATCAGATAGCCTGTGGTCCAACATAAGTAATGTTCCTTGAATGTATTAGTTACATCTTGCACCATGGGTTCCAATAACATTGTCATGTATTTATGACAAAAAAATAACTCATACATTCTCAGCCGGACTGTTTAGGTCTACAAGATGTTAAGGTGCAGTAACCGGGATTAGCAGTGCTCTGTGCCCAGGTCATATGTATCACAGTAATCATAGGAAAAGTGGCAAGAATGTGATGTGAACAAATCTTGGAACACAGACATTGTCACCCAGGCTTTATTAATTGCATCCCAAATGACAGGAAGATTATTCTTGAAACAGCAATTCAGAGCCCTTAGATTCTTGCAATGTTGCACCAGTTAGGGCTTGAGCTTCACGTGTTCAGAAGCATTGCCCAGTATGAGTCAGTTGATCTTGAGGAGTCAGGCTCCAAAACTTTCTTTTCCATTTTGGTGATGTACATATGGGACAGCTTTTGTTTTGATTTTAAACCAGTTTCATAAGCACTGAAAACATAAACTTGCTGGGGAGAGGAGCCACTTTTTGCTATTATAGATTTAAGTTGTGGGGATTTCTTTGCCTCCTTCAAGCCCTTGCTAGTAGCTTTACCAGTTGTGTTTATGTTATACAGGTTGCAGCAACATTCAAACCATTGAAATCAACCATGGCTTGTCGAAAAGGTTGACATAGTTGATAAGGTAATAAGATTTATTTTATTATTATCAAATCATAGGCATGTTTCTTTGTCTTTGATCCTCAATCTATATCAAATCATAGGCATGTTTCTTTGTCTTTGATCCTCAATCTAAATGCCTAGTGGTCCTCAGTGTAAATGCCTAGTGATTTCACCATATCATTCATTACTTTGTCTGCTTCCTTTTATTGTAGCAATACCTAATGGGGTTACATTTTGAGTTTATTTTCTTATCTTAACATCTTTGAAATATATTTTTCTGTCATAGCTAGTAGGACATGTACCCATCTTTGAAATATATTTTTCTGTCATAACTAGTAGGACATGTACCCTAGTGATATCCACAGCTTGGTCTCGCACATCAATCTGCTATAAAACATTCATTTTCATTACTAAATTGATTATTTTCCTAGTATGGTGAAGAGACAACAATCTTTTTCTAATCATTTAACAATTATTTTTTGAAGTGTTCTCTAATTGATTTTCTAATGAAAACTCACGGTAAATGCATCCAACATGTGAGAGAAGCAATGTATTCAGTAAGGCAATGTTTTAACTCTGATGGTAGAGCAGACTTTTATGGATGCCATGGCATAAATCATTGTCACATACATTGCCTAAACTGGTTTCTGTACATAAACTTTAACTTCATGTTCTTTTCTGTTTTCTCTTTCAGTTGTTCAAATTGATATTGTGGTGAATCAGTGTATTTTACAGTGAAATACTTTCCCTGATTCATCATTGACATTATAGTTTAACATTGTAGATAAGAACAATATAAGTAGATGAGTAACTGTATTACTCTTTTCTGCGTAACTCCCAGCAACGGAAAGGCTCCTCTTCAGTTATGTCTAGCATATTGAACATATTGCATTTCAGACTGTATTGATAGTGAAGTTTGAATTGTTCTGTGAACTTAAACTCCATTTGGTGATTTCTTTCAGATATGGCAATGAGTAGTAGTTCCCCAGCCATGATGAGAGGCTCATACACAGGTCAGATGGTTCCAGTAACACAGTCAGGTAGAGTATAGCCATTGTGTCCGTACTTCTTTGTAATATTCTTTTAGCTTCTTCTTGTAGTTCATTACAAGACATAATACACAGAGGGTTGCAGTTTTTCTTTTATGATTTACAGGTAGATGTACAGATGGTTTGTTCATATACTATAAGGGGATAGTTCAGATGACAGCAAAAAGAAAATCCAATTCGGTTTAGGAGAACTTAATGGCATTCTGTGAAGAGGAATTTTGGCAACTATCATATGGAAAGACTTGCAATGCAGCAGTTACTCCCTACAAGAAGCCATAAGGAAACTATATTATTAAAGAAGACAGAGTAACCATGAATGAAAACTTAGAATTAGGAAACCATAATGTAAAAATCACAATGGAGAGTCAAGTATTTAGTGGAGAACTTTTACCACAATGGCAATGATTTCTGATGACCTAGATTTAGCTGACAGAACAAGGCAGCAGTTGTGTCCTCCAGTTGGAAGGTGGGATGGAACTTGCAGACTTTAGGGACAAGGGAGGAAAACCAGTGATTACACCTTTCAAGGCAACACTGATTATCTCACATAATATATGGCAGTTGTGTGCTAACAGCACTGTACAAGGTGGGACAAATTGTAGAGTTAAAAAGTGTTCAGAGATTTTTTTTTATTGCCCATATTGACTTGGTAAAGGAAATGAATTACTGGGAACTGCTGAAGTCACTGAAGTTTGTCTTCATCTACAGTTATAAAACCGTAGAGGGCATGGTACCAGCCTACAGTAATGACACTCTTCAAGGCACTAATTGTCTCACAGATAGAGCAATGCTGTGTGCTAACATAACTGTTCAGGTTGGAAGAAATTACAAAATTAGAAAGTATTCAGATATCTTTTATAGCCCATACTGACTTGGTAAAGGAAATGAATTGCTGGGAACAGCAGCAATGGCTGAGGTTTATCATCATCTACAATTGTAAAACCCTAGAAGGCAAGAACCAAAGCTACAATCAGAAATAACTCTCTACTGGCACGACAGGCATGGAAAACTGTAAACTAAATCAAGATGCGTGATATGTGCAGAAAGAGAAAGTACCTTAAACATCTGGGGCCCAAGTTACTTCAGTCATCAGAAACACCATGGGATGCACAGTAGGGAAGTTTAAAAAAGCCCTGGAAAAGTATTTACAAAATGTCCAAGACCAGCCAGTCTGAGGCACCTTTGTGAAGGTCTACAGGTCATGGTATTCAATGGCTTGGTTGACCAGTGATCCAACCTAGAAGCCTTTGGTAAGTCTGTGCTATGGAGGTAGAAAGTCCCCAAGACTACCACAAGGTAACTTCTCCAAGAGATGGAAAATTGATGATGAATATGTGACATTATACATGATAATCAGAGTTGAATACTGCCTTTTTGTGTGGTCACCATCAGAGGAAGTTGAGATCAAGAAATTAGAAAATTCAGAAATGCTTTATAAGCAGAATATAGAAAATGGGTTGTAGGAATTATCTTGAGAGGTTAATAGAACTCAAGCTTAAAGAGAAGAGAAAGATATATGATAATCTATGTATGGCAGTAATTTGAAGAAATCAAGAACGACTGTCTTTAACTAAAAGTGTCTCAGCAAGAAAGAAATAGGTATTCAATTATTCAATAGTTCCCCTACAGCACAACAAAGGTTTACTCATGATACATATCTATCCTACCTTAGTGAGGTAGTGTCAAGAGTAAACAAACAAGGGTTTCACCTGCAAAACACTGTTAAGGTTGATATTACAGGTAATATATCTGAGAACAAACAGCTTTTTAAGCTTATTTCTTTAGAATCCTATTTACGTCTTTGTCGTTTAATTTGAACATAGATATTTTCTTTTGAATGTGGGACCTTTATGGTTCTTGTAAATGTAACCTCTGGTTACCCCATTTTTCCTCATATCTTTACAAAAGATGTATATATCTTACCAAGTATTGAGAGTATTTTATGAGTCTCTTGCACCATGTAGAAGCCCACAGTCTTATTCTAGAGTTACCCACAAAGTTGCAGAAAATTTTTTACTCCTTGTTAAATCAGTCACAGATATTGCAACAATTCTGTAAAGTTGTTTCATATACAGTTCAAACAGGCTTTCTTTATCCCTTATATTGCAAATTATTGAATGAAGAACTTGTACATAGTGTATAAGAATTTTTTTTTATACTTATCTGCCATTTCCCGCATTAGCAAGGTAGTGTCAAGAACAGAGGACTGAGCCTTAGAGGGAAAGTCCTCGCTTAGCCCCCGTCTCTGTTCCTTCTTTTGGAAAAGTAAAAACTGGAGGGGAGGATTTCCAGCCCCCCACCCCCACTCCTTGTAGTCACCTTCTGCAACACACAGGGAATGTGTAGGGAGTATTCTTTCTCCACTATTCCCAGGGATAAATACATCCCTGTTTATTTATCTTATTATGATAATACAAGTGCAACTATAAGGAGGATTTATATCTATGCACATCACAATTATATTTAATGAATGTCTTGGAACTGTAATCATCCTCGAGAATTCAAAATCATTGGCTATGATTTCACATATGATGTTGTTTAAGAGGCTTTCATTTATAGTAACATTGCTATCAGGTAGCCAGCCATCTGAAATAAAATTTTTTACCAACTTCCCTCTCCAGATGACACCTGTCTTAGCTACCATGAGCATGAAGGTTATAGATTATTGGCAAGCTAGAGCAAGCAAGGCATCTGCAAATTTGTGGTATGGCACTTTGTTGTAGATTAAACTACAGCAGCCAAGTACTTCAGTTTTCTTACCATTGTAAATTTAAATAAACCAATTTATGGTCAACTTGGCATGATTTATGCCATTGTTTCTGCAAAGAGAAAACTTGTTTCATAGTTTTTCTTTTGGAATCATTTCAAGAATATATCAGGTGAAAAAGGGTGGATGAGACACTATGATGGACTAATATGAAAGACTATTCCAAAGTGATATCTCAAGCTGTTACGCTATGTGAAAAATAGATTCTTGGTTAAGAGATAGTTTTCACATAGATTTACACCATGGCAAGGGACGTAAATTTTAAATATATCATTTCTATTTGGTTCATTCACAGGTGGTCAGGGCATTCAGCAGGGGGGTATTGAGACCTCACAAACACAGCTGCATCCACAAAAGAACACAGCATTTTTGTGTAAAGCTGGTTGTGAAACTGTTCAAGAAATTGTCTCAAGAACATGTGAAGTGTTTTCTCAACTTAGAACTCTGCCAGTGAGTATTTGAAAATTTGCATTACAGTAGAGTTAATGTAGTTGTGATTACTGTGTATATGTTACAGGGAGAGAGTTTTTCAATTATGTTGCTGTTTCTCTTAACCTTATATATATGTGCCATGTCTTTTCTCCTATGTAAGTGTACACACACACACGCACGCATGCACTAGCCTATTCCAGGTACCTACTTATGGACCAGCCTTTAGGGGAGGATGAACACCACCACAAAGGTCAAGTAGTAGTATAGTAATGTAGATTGTTAGATTTCTTTCTTCAGTTAAATTCATGTATTACTAAGCACTGTGTTAGAAAATTAACAACAGCGTTTGATAGCTTTTATTGACTTATGTTCTCATTTACATTGCTTTTGTGAACTGAATGTATTCATATATCCCCCAGTCATTAATTGTCTTCTTTATCATAAAGAAAAGCATTCTGTAGGTTTTTAGATGTTTTAATTATGGCAGGATTCAGTCATTGAGCAAGGGAAATGAGATTGCTCCACCCCATATGGGACATCACATATTCACAGGCCCAATATTGCTTTTTGGTCTACCCTCTCTCTCCCACATAGATTACGATCACTTTGCATGACCCACTGTTTGCCACTGTCCCCTGATTTCACAACAGTCAACAAAAGCTTTAAAAACCTTACCTAATCTTCAAGAATAACATATTGGGTAGGGCTTTGCTTTTTCTAGGAGTATGTCTGGTACCATAAAAGTAAGAGAAACACATAAAAGTCAACAGAAAAGATGAAAACTACATAATTGAGATTGGTTAAGGCAATGCTGATCTTAGAGAGTATATTAGTAAGAAGAACACTTCTGAAAGTCACTAGAACCTGTGAAAACCTTACATAACTGATAGTGGGGAACACTGATGATGTGGGAAATTGTCAGGTACTATAAAAGTATGGGAAACACTTAAATGTTAGTGGAATGTATATAAACCATACCTAACTGAGACTGAGAAGGGCTGTGCTGATTTGGATGATGTAAAATTAAAGGAAACATTTTTGAAAGTCAAAAGAACCTGTGAAAACCTTCCCTGACTTCCCCTTGTATATACTGTATTTTAAATGTTCTTTTTTCTTTCATACTTGTTTGCTGTTTCTCACAAAAAGTGTGATAGCATCAGGAAAAGATTAAGAAAAGCCTTCATTTGCTCACAGCCATTTCAAGCTGTAATGAGCAATGCACTGAAACCTCAGCTCCCTATCTCCAACCAGGCCCCACAAACCTTTCTGTGGTTTTCCCTGGCTTTGACGTATGCCATGGTTCAGTCCATTGACTCCACATCACCCTTATATACCACATTACTCCAGTTCACTCTATCCCGTGCACACCTTTTACCTTCCTGCATGTTCAGCCCCAAGCACTCAAAATCTTTTTGACTTCATCCTTCCATCTCCAGTTTGGTCTTCCCTTTGTCCTTGTCCCATCCACTTCTGACCCATATATCCTCTGTCAACCTCACCTCCCTCATTCTCTCCCTTTGTCCAAACTGTTTCAGCACACCCTTTTCAGCTTTCTCAACCATACTCTTCCTATTTCCACACCTCTATCTTGCCCTTGTATTATTTACTCGATCAATCCACCTCACACCACATATTGTTCTCATACATTTCATTTCCAACACATCCACCTTCCTCCATAAACTCTCATTTATAGCCCATAGCTTGCATCCACACAACATCACTGGGACTACTGTATGTTCAGACATACTCATTTTCTCCTTCCAGATAACCCCTCTTTCCATACATTCCTCAGTGCCTCCAGAACCATCGCCCCTTCTTCCACCCTATGACTCGCCACCACATCTGTGGTTCCATTCACAAACATGTCCTCTACCAGATATCTAAAACACCCCACTTCCTCCAAGATTTTTCTGTTTTAACTCACACCCCAACTAACCTGTTTCTGTATACTGCTAAACCCTGTGACTTTGTGTTTATTCACATTTACTCTCAACTTTCTCCTTTCACACTCTTCCCCAAATTCAGACACCAACTTTTGTAGTTCCTCAGTCCTTACACTCTTTCACACATTCCCACAACTGCTTCAGCAATAGTGCTACCCTATCCTTAGCTTTTGCCCTCATGTCAACCCCTGACTTTACTCCTAAGACATTCCTAAACCATTCTTCCTGTTTACCCTTGATCTTTGTTTCAGGAATATGGAGGCAGAATTCTTTCTTCGCCTGCCCAAAGGATATATATACTGACTTGATTGTGATTTGTGGTAAACTAATATATTTGTTGGTTTTTTCAGCTTCCAACTGGCACTAATCAAGGCACCCAGATCAGCAATGAGAAAAAGGTGCGTATTCAAGAAAACCTGAATGCCATTCAGCGTCACTTCAAACCCCTGAGAGCAATTTATAATCATGTTAATGATGACTGTGCAGGAATGGAATATACTCATATTGAGGTCAGTTATCATGATGTATTATGAAATATACAAGTTGTAGTTTCCTAGAATTACAAGAATTTCACTGTAAAGTATAAAATCATGAATATACAGGGTGTGCTGAAATGTTTTGGACATAAGGCAAGAATGACTAAGGAGAGACTTCTTCGATATATGTATCAGAAGTAAAAAGAACAATTAGGATGAGAAAAAGGAAGAGATGAAAGGAAGTATTGGGGTTCTGAGCCAGAACATGCAGAAAGGTTTGAAGCATGCAAAAGATAGAGAGAATTGGAGCGATATGGTACACAAGGAGCAACATGTCATCAACAGGCTGAACTAGGGCATATGAAATCATTGGGAAAATCACATTTAGGGCAATAGGGTTGGTTTGTCTATGGATAATAAGGCCTTTGGTTGTGGTGCAGTATACCTGATAGTGAGAGAACAGATGTAAGCATATTAGTGCCATTTCTTCTTCTGTTCCTGGCACTACCTCAGGAACAAAGAAGAAACAAACGTGTGTGTATATATATATATATATATTTTTTTTTTTTTTTTTTTTCATACATATTCGCCTTT
>JAYMFT010074542.1:0-14475 GCA_038088735.1 Panulirus argus
TAAGGCTCAATCCTCTGTTCTTAACGCTACCTCGCTAACGCGGGAAACAGCGAATATGTATGAAAAAAAAAAAAATAATAATAATAATAATAATAATAATATATATATATATATATATATATATATATCATACTATTTATGAAAAAATGAGAAAATAATCAGTATTTCTGAGTTTCACTGATGAGCACTTTTGTGTAAAAGTGGCTTTTTCTATATTCAGGCATTTAGCAATTACATTTCTCATTGATAAGAAGATATCAAAGAAAGCCTTTTCCTTGAGTTCATCTAAAAAGTAATCATATAATGGGATTAAAATATAAGTCTTCCTTTATGTTTATAATTTACTGACATTATTTACTGAGATCCATCAAAAAATTATTCAGTCTAATGGTTATTACTGGATAAAAAAATGTTGACTTGGGAGACACAAAACTAAAGGTACGTATATAACCAGTTCATCATAATCTCATCATTAACTTCTGAAAATGTATTAATTTCTACCCTATCTTAACTAAATCTTTGTTCTCTATGGTTTAAGATTGTACCTTTTACCCTCCTTATTTATGATTTCTTGTATATCAAACAATATGCTTTCATTGTAATAATCATACATACAGGAAAATATGAGCATCAAAGTATGAGACAGTGTTTTGCATTATACATGAAAGGAACTTGGGTAATCATGAACTGCATTAACTATCAACTGGGACTTCAGTAGTGTGACATGTTGAGCTCATACTTAGATATTTTCAAGGAACTTGTCCTCCACACGACCAATTATAATTTCCCTAAAGTGAAGAAACACCAACAATTAATGTCAATCAAATCCTAATAAATAAAAATTTATGACATTGAATCATTAAAGGTTTAGGGAGTACGTAGTTGGTAGGCAACCACATACCATGGAGGTATATTACTGGTACTACCAGCATGGGTATCAAGAGGGTTTGTGACAGCTGCTTAGTGAGCTACCACTTCAGTGGTCAAGTTGCACTCCTTTGACCCAGATAGGAGTCTTTTCTTTCCACCTCATCCACATATGAACTACTGGCATTCTGTACACAAACATACAATCACTTCTTGTTACACATTACACTTGAGAACACGTAGCTCACAAAAGTGAGTCTTTGTAACTCTAGATTTTCCTGCGGTGAGTGCTGTGTGCTATGCCTGTCTTTTGGGAAAATGGTAGAAGCAATAGATAGAAGTGTTAGGTAGGATCAATAGGCAGGAGAGTTAGGTAGAAACATTAGGCAGAAGTAGAAGGTAAGAACATTTGGTAGAAGTATTAGGTTGGAACATTAGATACATTAAGAAGAAGTAATTGGTTGGAACATCATATAGGAGCCTCTGGAAACATTACGCTAGAGTTGCCCTCTTCCAGTGGCCTGTTAAGGGTGAGGCACTAAAGACTAAGAAGTGGCACTGAAGTTCACCTGTTATGAAGACTCTTTTGCTGTGGCCATCCCCTTGAGGGAGTTCATGAAGAGAAAGGACATAAGATATATAGGTAGATAGATAGATAGGAATTACATTATTACTGTACTTAAGAGATAAAGTTACCTATTTCTTTATCAAACATTCTATGAAAAACTTTTACGGCATGTTAATATAATTTTCAAACTTGATATATCATAAATCAATTGCACTCAGAACATTAAAACCTTGCATAGACAAAGTACACCAAACTCACTGCACAAAAATCATAAAATTTAACAAAATACATTAAACAGATTTTCATATTTACTACCATTTACAAATTAGTATTCAAGAAATGATGAAATTACTGCAAATGAAAAATCTCACAATGGATGAAAGTGGATGAAAACTTACATAAGATATTTGAAAATGATGATAGATTTCAGAATTGCAGAATGTAGCCCTAAAGCAGAAAACCTGACAATACTGTAAAAAGAACATGATAATATCAATGCTTTGCAATACTTCAGAAACTCTGTTTAACATTCAAAGTATTTGGTCACTAAGCGATGCTTCCTCTTGATGTGCCTAGCAAGGTTACTTTGGTCATTTGTTCTGTATGTGCAGTGTGGGCAGGCAAATGGAGAATCCCCTGTGTGAGAACGGATATGCCGCTGGAGGTTTCCCCTTTGTGTTGCTCGGTAAGTACAATGAGGACAATGGAAAACCCGAGGATCTAGTCCTTGATCCAATCTCTGGCCATCCCTAAGAACTGATTTGTTATTGACCCTTTGGTTATCCCTGGGATCTAGTCCATGATTCACCCTTTGATTATGTATATCTTCCTGAGTTGCAAGCACCAAACTACCCCAAACAGCTGGACCACTGCTTCTCTGGTCACCACCAATCATGACCTACAAAGACAAAAAGGATTACTATCACTGATTTAGCAATACTAAATTTTCCTTTTTTCTCTTGTTTATTTAGCACTGCATACAAGATTATATATCACTAATTTATAAACAACTGCTGTAAGCTTTCTTATATGGTAAATAGATTCTTTATTTTCTAACACTTAATTACCTTTCCCAACAGAGGAAGGTAGCATCAAGAACAAGCATACAGTGACTTCACTTACAGACGTCCAATCTCTAGCTGTCATGTTTAATGAACTAAAATACGCTCCTATCCACATTTGAGCCCCAAAGATGATTCCTTGGTTTATCTTCACTACTTAATTTGCCTTGGTTCAGCCCACTGACAGAATTTTTCTTCCCATACACCACACTGATCCAATTAATTCTATCCAAAGCATGCCTCTTGTCCTAATACTTCAAAAGCTTCTTCATTTCATCCTTTCATCTCATTCTTGCACTCCCCCTTACCCTTGTTCTTTCCATTTCAGACATGTATCTTCTTAGTCAGACTTTCTTCTCATCCTTTTCCATATACCCAAACCCTTTCAGCACACTCTGATCAGCCCTCTCAATCAGACATAAATTTCACAGAACCTTTCAACACAATGCCCTGGTTTTTGGCTCTGAACTCCATTTCCTAGTCCGGTGATTCAGCTTCTTAATAAGTCTCCCATGCATCACAGCATGACATGCTTTCTGACAGTTAATACAAACAATCCACCCAACCTTCCCTTTTGTCTAAGACTGAGCTTACTCTTTCAGGGAACTCTAAAAGGTTTGTTATAATAATATGACCTCCTTTCCCTAAAATGCACTGTCTCTCACTCTGGTAATTTTTCCTCTGTAGAAAATCACCCACTTGCTTTCTAATAATCTTTTCCATATCCTTACACACCACACTCATTAGCAAGATTAGAATATAGTTCAGTACCTATTCCTGGTCTACTTCACTACCGATAGGTATGACGTCTGCCCTTTTCCATTCCCTTGGCACTTTGCCTCTCTCCAGTGACATCTTGCACAGTATTTCAAGTGGTTCGTCTTGCATATCTGCACACATCTTCAGTGCATATGGTGAAATTCATGAGACCATGAGCCCTTTACGGGTCACAAATGTTCTGTATTCTGTCGATATATTTTTCTAGATATCTTGATGGTTTCTAAAATCTCCTCCTTATGCCTTATCACTGATGTCAGGCTATAATGTCTTCCATTGTGAAGATACTTTTGAACTTGTTATTCAGGTTCCTCAAAAAATCCTCAAACCATTCTCTATAATTCTTTTCTCTAAATTCCTTGGCCTAATTAGAGGCTCATTAATTGACATCTGACTGTAGATGATTTAATGGAAACGTTTTGGATCTTCTCCTGCCTTGTCTACAACAATTTTTTCAAAGTTCCTCTGTGCCTCTTTTCTTAACCTGCTGTACACATTCCTCACTCTTTTATATCCTGCAAATGCTGGCTGGCTTGAGAGCCATCTATATCTTTGCCAGTGCACATCTTGAGGCTCCTTTCCTTTTTAACAACTTTCATTAAACAACCATTTTTCCCATTTTTTACCATACCCTCTGCATTTGAGGCCTGAGTTACCCATGATTTCAATCCTTCATTGTAAATTTCACAGGAACTCTCACCACAAAACCCTCATTCCTGGTGCTGAACTCCATTTTCCAATCTATGATACCATAAAAATTCTTGGGGTTGTGTACTATCCATGATTATACCTCCTATATGTCTTGTCTCACCTCAGCTCTCTTAATTTCCTCATTTATCACATGTGTGTGTGTGTGTGTGTGTGTGTGTGTGTGTGTGAGTGTGTGTGTGGAATTACTCATTTGCACTTTACAGGGAGGAAGTTTTACACTCACTGAAGCCTATCTCTTGAACATGCTCTTGTATCATACAACCTCTTAAATTTATGTATGCTGTCTGCATTAACTATGTTTTCAGTCATTCTATTCCATTTATCCACCACTCTCATACCATCAAAGTACTTCTTTACACCCTTTCATGTTTCTTGCTCAATTTCATGTTATGTCCCCTAGTTACTTTATCCTTACATTTCTCTAAATGTTCACTTTTTAAAAACTTGAAGGTTGTAGTCTCTCACTCTTCTCTCTTCGAAGGTGGGCAAATTTAAAGCCTCTAGGCTTTCTCATACCTCAGTTTTCTTAAATCTAGAACCAACATTTTTACCCTTCTCTGGACCTTCTCTATTAGCTCTTTGTACTTCTTTAGGTATCATGACCAAACTTAAGAAGTACATTGTAGTTTTGTTCTTATGTAGGGTATAAACAGTTTGTGAAATAAGTACATTGCAGTTTTGTTCTTATGTAGGGTATAAACAGTTTGTGAAATAAGTACATTGTAGTTTTGTTCTTATGTAGGGTATAAACAGTTTGTGAAATATCTTTTTATTCATGACCTTAAATACTAATCTAATATTTACTAGAAGACAGTTGGTCACCTTACCTATTCATCTAAGGTGGTACTCTGGCAATGGTCTCAAGACACTTCTCAAAAATTAGCCACATACCAACCACACCCCTACACAGGAGTCATGAAAAACCTACACAAAATCCATTCAGAAACAACTGGTCCCCAATTCTTCACTCCCACTAATGGAAGCAAATGCTATTAAACCCTAGAGAACTTTCCAGCAACAGGCCCTGACAACATTTTGAATTTTCACATAAAACACTACGGCCCACACCAGTTACAGATGTCTTAAACTACTTTTGCCTATGCAACAAAATCCCTAACACTTGGGAACTTGCCAACATGATACCAATCCTAAAACCCTCTAAACCAGCAAACTCCCCTTCCTTGTACCATAATCCTCTGTGTTCAAACTCTGTGAAATAATGATACATAACAGAATCTGACAAAACATCCCGCTCTTACCACAAAGCCTCACTTTAGACCCAAATGCTACTACCACACTACACAATGAGCTCACACTATATATCCTAGATGGATTCAACGAACCACAACTGACCTCCCACACAGTACTAGTGGCACCATATATCAACAAAGCATTTGAAACTGCCCCTCAACGCATCTTCACACAAAAAATATTTGACACCACTCTCCACAACTATAGCCAACTTCATAGCTGGCCATCATGCCAAAGTCACTCACAATGGCTTCATCTCTAAAACAGTAAAACTTTACAATAGAGTTCCCCAAGGAGTTCTCCACTTATCTTCAATCTCTTCCAACATGCCTTCCCATTACCTCAGGCAAACCTCAACATGAAGGTCTTTTCGAACGCAGATGACCTTTCAGTTACATTACAACATCATAACACCACAGCAGCAACATCAAATATGCATCTAGAACAAGAGCAGAACAGAATGTCTGCATCTTTACGAAATTCTTCAATCACTCTTTTAACCTCCAACAGACATGAATACAGCTCACAGCCTTTAAGTCATCTTGAATGAACAGTCTAACCCAATGAGCAAAACACCAACCATTCTAGCCATTACCAATGACACACACATGACATTCACTCTGAGAACATAAACATAAAAGCCACACACAAACTAAATGCCTTCAGAGCACTGGCATCAGATTTAGACAAGAAAAAGGATCCCTCAATATCCTATACAAACAGTTTATTCACTCCACTTTAAAGGACGCCTATCCTCACTGGCCTTCCATCATCTCTAGGGCAAATATAACAAAGCTACAAACCATGCAAAATTGTGCACTCAGACCAATCACCGGCTGCTTAGCAAGCACAAAAACTCAGCGCCATCACAGTGAAACAAAGATCCTCCCAGTGCAGTCCCACCCCAACATGCTCATCACTCAATTCTATGCAACAGCACTAGACCCCTCCTAACCTGACCATTCTATAACTTACCATCAACCACCAGGTAGAAATAAAAAGATTACCCTTGCCTTAAACTTAAGCTATCTCTATTACAAAATTCCTCTAAACCCTACATATTCAACACTGACAAAACATATAAATACTGAAATAACCAAACAAGCACTAAGCAACCGAACTTCCAACTCAGTTATAAAACTCCAACCTACCAGATATACACCCAGCAGAAGCCACACTCCCAAGACAAACTCAGTCAAACTCTCCCACTTATGCTCTGGACATCACTGATCATCATAACATTACAAACACTGTTTCAAAATAACCCAAGACCCTTCCTGCCTATGATACAACTACTATAAAGAAGACACAAGCACTTATTACTAAACTGCCCTGCATTTTCTGCATATAGGCACACACACAAAATCAGAGCGCTTTATGACCTGTTGTCCCGACCAGTGGGCTTGACTTCATGAGTGCTGCAGAAGCTTCATGAGGGCAGAAGTAATCCCTGGGGAAGTAAGGTAAGGTAAGGTAAGGTAAGGTAAGGTAAGGTAAGGTAAGGTAAGGTAAAGGTAAGGTAAGGTAAGGTAAGGTAAGGTAAGGTGTGTGTGTGTGCCTGTTGGGTCAAATCAGTGTTTATGTGTTGTGTCAGTGTTTTATTTGATGGTGGTGTGGAGAACTGTGAGTAGAAGTTGCTGAAATGTGAGGTAGGGGTAGCCTTTTTATTTTTACTAAGTGGTTGATAGTTAGTTATGGGGAAGTTTGGGTTGGAGGGTTCTAGTGCTATTCCAAGTAACTGTTCTGAGTGCTTTGTCTTGTATGGCATAATTTGCAGCTTTGTTATACTTGATTTTGACGGGCGGAAGACCAGGTAGGTGAAGTGAAGTTCTCGGTGGAGAGGGATAAATTTCCTAGCGTTATTCATCCAGTGCCCTGCTTTTCTGTGTGAAGGGGTAATGCAAACCAACACAATTCTAAACAAAAAAATTTATTGAATAGCAAGCTATTTATATTCTTAATTCTTTTTTTCCCCTTGAACTAATTAGAAACAATTTGAACTTAACCTAAGTCTTGTACACAAAATAACAATGTGCCCAACAGTTCATAGGTCTCATTGGCATTTCAGACTGATTCAAGTCTTCATCATCTCACATAATCAGTATTGTCCCAAAGAGATGATATAAACAGGCATTGTGACTTTAGTTACAGTGTCATGCAGACTTCAACCACACTGTAATATGTGGATGAAAAACGTAAGTGGTACAAGAATTAGCTTGAAGTCATTGTGACTGCTCACCTGTTATACAACCTTCCCTCTAATAATTGTGAGTTGTCATTTGTTCATGCTGAAGATTTTCATATGTTTTGCATCACTGTTATATTATCAATGCTAATGTAACTGTTTTGTATAAGTGTGGTGAGGGTGATAAACCTTTAATTTGTTACATATGATATAGTAACATGAGTTAAGTCAGGGTATGATTAATTTCAGTGTTGTTAGATTGTGTAAGTTTTAGTGTGGGTTGTGTTTATTTTCTTTCGCTACCCAAGAAATTTATGATCCTAATTCATAACTACAGAGTAGAGGAATATTGATGTAAACCACAGACTACCTATGGGGTGACCTTTTTTTAACTGTGAAAGTGTGTGGGGAGATGTAGTTTTCTCCTACCTACAACTTCAGAGTGGTGACCTGGTGTTCCCCAGAGGATGACACTTTGAGGAGACTAAGTGTGGACTTTGTGGGCAGCAAGTGCTGTGTAAGGACTATAAAGTCCCCAGTGGACGATTTGAAGCTTTCAACAATCACAGTGGGTCATACCAGTGTGTTATATACAAGGATAGAGGGTAGACAGTGCTTCTGGTGTGATGTTGAGATCTAAATAAATCAGGTGAACCCCCGCCACTAAACCCTTTAATTACTCTCTCTTTCAAAGGTTACAGTGGGTCAGGCCTGTGTGTTTTATATGAAGGTAGAGGGTAGAGAGTGCTTCTGGTGTGATGCTGAGATTTAAATAACTTTATTAACATTTAGCACCTGATAAGGTGGACTGTCTCCATGAAACATGTTGTGCCACATGTATAGATAAATTTCATGTTAAATAAAACCATATGAACTCCAACTGAAGTGCGATTTCACCTTCATAACATTTTCTTTTCATGAAAAAGTCCCGGTATTACTCAGTACCTTTCCAAAGGTTCCTGCAGCTCAACGCTGTGCTACTTCCAACGGCAAGGAAATATAGACTACTTTGTAGTTCTATGAAGAGACTGCACTCTTAGTGATCCACCCTCACAAATTGTGACTTTCAACTTGTGATGTAACCTTAAGCAAGTGGAGTCCAGGAACACACACACACACACACACACACACATATATATATATATATATATATATATATATATATATATATTGAACTCTGAAGTCCTTTATTACTCATTAATGGCGGTAACAGAATAAAAGAAAATAAAGAAAAGTCATTACGCAAAGACAAATGGAGCAGAATATGATCCACTAGATCCGTGTTGATCGTGAATGTGTCTCTAGTCTAAAGTACTACAAGTTTTAGAGTACATGTACTTATACACGACATATAAAATAGCAACTTATATAAGATGGAGAAAAAGAAAAGCTTATACACAGAGTATACTGTAGCAGAATGATTAATGCTACTTACAGATAACGCACATTCAACGTACATAAGCCACAAGCTAGACCTTTCCTTCATAAAGTTATCTATAACGCCTTCGGCCATTACATTAAAAGAGGATGGTTTTGTTGTAAGGTCACCACCCAATTTTCTTAACCTTCTGCAATAAATTCTGAACACAGGTCATATTCTGAGGCATTTACTAAATGACTAACAACCTACAACAAATGGCGTATAACCATCAGTAACACGGGAGCTCTAACTAACATGTTCATATAGATTTTCACATGATGTATAGAATCTATAACTACAACACTGGATATGCTTTTTCAACGGCTCGTGCTAAAACGAATCATGCAATGATACGTTTTGTTAAAGAGATCAATTTTTGATAAATCCTCAAGAGGGCGAAAGAAAGCGAGAGGTAGTAACGGAAAAAGATGGAGAGGAGAAAGAGAGAGATGGGGAGAAAGAGAGGAAAAGAGAGAGACGAGATATAGAGATATGAGTAGAAAGATAACTAAAACCTTGATTTAAATTAGGGACAACAGTGTGATGTCGACTATTGATTGCTCTTGGGTTGTGCCGGTCTAGTCTGAGAGGCGGACTCGCCTGTAGTGCTCTGCCAGATGGAAGTAAGTGACGCAGAAGAAGATGGCCGTCGAAGCCCACATTGAGTACATAGAGATGCGAACCATGGTGGAGGTTTGAATGGGCAGGTTATAGTTCAAAACCTGAAACGAAGGAAATCATCACCATCATCATAAATGACCTCTTTTACGTCTTCTTTTTTTATGTATATAAAAGTTTTTCATGCAGATCTATTGTGCTATATGATTAGAATAAGCCATTCGGGTCAGTAGATCCAAAATGAAATCTTATGCAAATCAACATGATCGTTATGTCTTTATGTTATCTAATTTTCTCTTGTAGACAAAAGAAATATAAACAGGTGAAATTTGAAAGAATCGGGACCATGTGCATTTTGCACGTTCCTTCTTCTAGTATCTACCCACTGAACTGCTTACTCTAGTGTCCAGTTTGTTGTAGCACGAATTGCCCTTGTTGTTGGCGGAGTTGAGTCCCATTGAGGCGCAGGTGATCCTCATCCCCTCCGCCAGGGTGCAGGAGGCAGCCAGCAGGAACAGAGTGGCGAGGATTATCCCCGCGGTTACCAGGGTGACGGAAAGGTCGACTTCATCTCGGCCTCGGACCTGAGAGACGGACGAAGAAAAAAGGAAAAATGAAAAAAAAAAAGTTTACTACTGCTACTGACGAAGCCTCAGGAGAATAATGGAGAAATAGAAGGAGAAAAGAAGTGACTCAATCGAGAAAGATGGAGTAGAGAGGGAGGAAATGTGAATTATACGATAGTGATGGAGGGAGGAAACGTGCATTAACTGAGAACGATGGAAAAAGCGGAAAGAATTGTGGATTAAGCGAGAATGATAAAGAAGAAAAGGAAAAATTGAGAAAATGTGAGTTAAGCAACAAGTTTAGAGAAACTGTGAGAAATAATTGATGAGGTTAATGTGGAGCTAAGACAGACATGAAAGAGTGCAAGGAGTAAAATGATACACATAGTGCATTACAAGTCCTCAAAGGTCTAGGCGTGGGAGGATCTGGTGACCAAATTAACTGAGTTATAGCATAAAAGGGAAAACGATTAAAAAGCTAAAACACAGTTGTGGAGTTAGCTGAACTGTGCTCTGAGAAATTATGACTCAGTCAAGCTAAAGTGCTTATGGAATAATGTGATTATGGTTCATTCTTCTTCATACGGAATGAAGTTATCCTCCTCTTCATCTCAATGCTCTGGATATGAAAGATGATTATGTGCGTCGTATTTTGCCCAAAGAGAGTTTTCTCACCTTGATGGCGTAGTAAAGGCCGCTGATTGCAGCCAGCAGGAGGCCAGTTGTGGCCCCGTAGGTGACCCAGTTGCAGATGGAGATGGAACTCCCAAAGTGGTAGAAGATGGCGTGGGAGGCCGTCTGGAGAAGAGAAAACGATGTGTGTCTGTATTTGGAAAATGTTGGTTTATGCTCAAGCATTTCTTATGAACGATGGCGTTCATTGGTGTTACCAGACTCTGCATGTGATCAAACCTCGAGTGAAATATCGCCTTCGCAGAGGCTGTTGAGTAGAGGGACTTTTCTTTCCAAAGGAGTCCATCCTTTCTATGCTCCCGATGGGAGTGCAACCTCAAAGCTGCAGGAGCCTCATATAAGAGAGGCCTTGGGATTGTATAATCGATTGACAACATTCATTAACGAACAACTGAATTAAGTAGTATTTCAGCCTCACTAGTAATTCCCTGAAGAAAAAGAAAGTGTATGACTAACTAAATAAAGACTTAAACCCTATTTATTAGATAAGGGTATCCTCTAGATTTTTATGGAGCGAGCATCAAGTGAAGTCTTCCACGCCATCGCCTCAATCCAGGTAGACACAATCCCTTCCTCTCACCCTAAGCAACCCTCAGGTTGATATAAATAAAACTTTACAACTTTAGAGCAAGGATCCGTGATATACTTTGGTTGTCTCTTCTCTATATATCGATTACGAGAGCCTTCATTTTATGAAACTGAATGCAACTGAATTTAAAAAACAACAGACCAGTGAGTCCTAAAGAGGCTGTTTGTTATAGTGGAAGAGAAAAGAGTGTCATGGATTAATGTGGTAGGAGTAGAAAGGCTTACAGATTTTCGTGGAGGAAAACCTGTACATTTATCGTATAATTTCGGAGGTGCAAATAATGTTAGTCATGGATATGAAACAAAAAAATTATCAAGTATATGTTTAAACGCAGTTATAGTATCGCTTATATCTACTTTGATTAGTCAACTGTTCTATATGTTAATTATTGGCATGAAGAAAATGTAATTCGTCTCATTTAGGGTAATTCGTTTGCCCACCATTAAGGGTGATACCAGACGAATCTATTCTTAAGCAGCTCGTGAAACAGAGATCATCAAATCCTTAAATGATTTTGAATACTTGGATTGGATTACCTCTCAACCTTCTCTTTTCTAAGCTTAATAGATTCCGTTCTTTTATTCGACTCTCATAGGATTTGGTTCTCATGCTGGGAATTATCTTGGTTGCTCGTCTTTGTACTCTCTTCATTCTGTCTATGTCTTTCCTCAAGCAAGGTAACCAAAGCTGGACGCAGCATTCAAGACGGAGACCAGTGAGTTGTAAAGGGTGAGAATAATTACCTGCGACTTAAATCAGAAAGCCCTACCATTACCATTTTCTTTGATTAATGACCCAACTAACTGCGTAATTACTCTCTTACTTCTAACATAACTATACAACTCTTCAGGGTTTCTTTTGCTACATTCAGCAATATATGCTTCATAATGACGTTTGCTTTGACGTATAAGTCTCTTAAGTTTCTCTACGAAGATTTACAGAATTTACTCTGTCTTGTTTATTTGTCTCTGACTTAGTTCGGCGCTAATTTCTTAGACAGTAAGCACTTCTCTATCACATCGCTCTATCACTTGGGCTTCGTTTTGAAACAGTACACAGTGCCACATATGTTCTCTCCACTACTTTGAAAGTATTACTGAATCATTTCCAAGCCACGTCCATACCGTTTTCATTAACGATATCGTCCATACCGTTTTCATTAACGATATTGTCCCAGGTCTGCCTCTCATGAACAGCGAGAAGAGCACTGAAATTTGCAGGTCTATAATATTGTTTTTTTTTTCGACTTTCGTCTTGACCACCATTATAGGCTGTGTCGAAATTTACCTCAAAAGTGATTTGCCTACCTGTTTCGATCCCAACAGGAGGCAAATAACAGATCCTACCATATGCCCCAACCTCCTTCCTACCCCAGACTACCTGAGGGATGTGCCTCTACCTAGGAACTTACCACGACCTGCCTTGTTATATTCCCCTTATTCCAAACCTTCCAAACGGACAAATTTGATCTTTAAGCTACCTTACATAAGAGCAATTATATATTGTACTCATAGATTAATAAAACGCTTAAGACCAGCGCTAATGGCACAGTAGCTATCGTATACAAACAAAACGTTCAAGTTTCTCCTTCATAGAGATGGTCCGGTGAACTCATTATTTCTAGCAGAATCATCTTTCTTTTCTTTTTGTTAGCATAAAAGACCACATTGTCGTGGACATATTAGGGGCGATTTTTAGACTGAAGCAATACTGAACTGTCTACATTTATCATCCAGGTTTAGTTGATCTTCTGGACACATTGCGTAGAAAGCAGATAGCGTCAACTTCCATTCGTTACAGCCTTTAACAATATTCTGTTTACTTAATGGGTTACGTGAGTCGACCACCAGTGTTTTACATATTGTAATTCATCATGACATTGATGTTTAGGAACCTAACGGGGTTTGAACATATGAGCGAAATAAACTCTAAGAACTGTTACAAGGAGCTAATTATTCCGAAACTTTATGTAATAACGAACTAAATTGCAAATGACTCCAACAACCCCTGAACAACACACAAAGACATAACCCCCCCCCTCTCCCCCGCAATTGACGAAACAGCACAAGCCAACCCTGACAACTGTATGTTGGAGCTGGGGAAACATGTGGGAGTGGTGGAGCCAGACCAATATCTACATGGGGAACAGCAAGAACAAGTAGGAGTGGCTGGGGTCGACTCACTGCTTACCTGGGAGTAGAGGAAACACGTGGGAGTGGTGAGCTCGGACCAGTATCTAGTGATGGTGCCCATGCAGATGGCTCCGATGATGCCCATGATGAGGCCCAGGATGTATAACATTGGCATGCCCATGGAATAGAGCAAGTCCCACCAATCTCTTGACTCGGAGTCCGCCTCCTTACGCCGGTTCTTGACCTCTGAAAGATTCAGATGTACGTGAACATGTGACCTGAACCCTGGAAGATTCTCATATACCTGTATAAATGATCCTACTGACATGTGGTTAAGGAAGACATGAGTCAGATTTAAACACTATCTTAAGTCTTGCCAAGCATGGGAAGTCGTGATTCAATGCTAGAGCCTTCCGTAAAGTGGGTATTGTAGTGGTTGCAAGTTTATATTATCCAAACAAACCTTATCACTCTGATACAATAAGGATTTACCATGGGACAGATGTGCCTCCGACAGCGCAGTGGAGTTGCTGGGAGTGAAATAAGAATGGGTGGAAATATTGTTGGGAAAATATCAAAAATAGACATCTGTGTTAAGTTCCAAGCGCAAAAGATTAAGTTACAGGTTAAACTTTTTTTTCTATTAGAGGCCTAACTCGGACAAAATCCAAACTGGAGTTATGAGTATGAAGACAATCAATTTATATTCTTTTGCAGAACTTGAGGAAAGAAAGGTATAATGTTGAATAATCATGCGATATAAGGTCTTAAAGTCATGACCAGGGTTAAGGTACGGGATAGGGTGTCACTCCCGATGATAATGGACGCCGACGGAGACCGAGGACGATAAAGAAACCGATCCGTAATTGTCTGCCCCGCTATGCGCACGACACAATGAAAATGAGACATGGGGACCTCTTGTACCACACCCCTCAATACCTGTTTATGATGGAGAATTTCCATAACTCCTTTGACTAATGGCTCCACAACGTAAGATTTGCATATATATGTTCTAATACCATTTCTTTTTAAGTTTT